>CM061040.1:93056266-93188766 GCA_030762985.1 Adelphocoris suturalis
CGTTGTCTATTTCCACGAAAAATAAAGAGTTACAATGTTAAATCGATTTCGACGGTTAGGCCATCATCAGTAACAAACAATATCTGAAGACACATTAGAAAGGATACAGCTTTTATAGTCACAGGTGAAGGGAGATTGAATCCCATTGGTCAAGAGAAAGGAAATCGGTCCTCATCAAGATCACCAGGATCACCACCAGGGAAGGAGAAGGCTGTTGCAGCTGGTCTGAAGAAGAAGTTTTTCCAGAGAAATATTGTTGCCCTCAAAGCAGATAAAGGTAATACAACTGTCATCTTAAATAAGAAAGAGTATGTTTCGAAAACTGTGAAATTTCTAAAAGATAATAATTGTTCAAATCTTTCATCTGACCCAACTTCAAAATTTGAAAGATTAATTCGAAAAGTAGTTCACCAATCAGAAGATAGTTCACTAAAAAATATGTACATTCCAAGTTTTGTAGAAATGAACCCTCATGCGCCTAGGTTATCTTGTCTCCCTAAAATTCACAAGGGATGAGTGCCGATGAGACCCATGGTGTCTTATATCGGAGCTCCCGCTTACGAATTGGCTAAAAAAACTCAACATTTCGTAGGAGGAGTTCTCGTTGATACCATATGGGATAAGGTTCTAAGGAAAAAGAGTAGGGAAAAAGTTTCCAATCTGGCTAGGGAAGATGTAAATTTAGAAGTTAAGCAATGGATAAGTATACCTTATTATGGGAAAATTTGGGATAAAATCGGCAAAATTCTATCATCGAGAGGTTACAAAGCAGGTTTTAGAACTAAAAATAGTCTTAGAGCATTACTAGGATCCATTAAGGACAAAATCAATGTGCAGGATAAAAGTGGCGGTTATAAACTAAAAGGTTCTTGCGGCTATGAATATTGTGGTCAAACTGGTAGGAAATCCAGGGAAAGAATAGACGAGCATCAGGAGGATTTCAGGGAAAATTAGGGTAAGTCTACATTTGCAAAACATCTTAAGGAATCCAATCATAGTTACAATTTTGATTTGACAGATCAGTTTGTAGAATTTCTTCATTTTTGTCCAAAGAGAGGTATGTTGAATGTACTTGAAAAATTCGAAATTGTCGAAAGTGACAGATCTGATAAATGTTTAAATGAGGATATACCTCAATATATTTCACCACTGATAAGTCCATTTCTATAAAGCTTGGAATTATCCCTTCACACTGCTGAAACCATATTTAGTTATTTCCCCCCCTTTCACTTCATCTAATTAGCTATAATCCCCCGTCACTTAATTGGTTGTACCTCCTGCCACATTTCCTTTCTCTTGACCAATGGGATTCAATCTACCTTCACCTGTGACTATAAAAGCTGTGTCCTTTCTAATGTGTCTTCAGTTATTATTTGTTACTGATGATGGCCTAACCATCGAAATCGATTTAATATTGTAACTCTTTATTTTTCGTGGAAATAGACAACGTTTTTCACTAACTTCCGTTTCGAAATGGGTTTCCACAACTTCGTCGCGAGTGATTTAGTTCGTAACAAAGGATTCCTTGGGTAAGGGACGAATTGTATACAATGGAAGAGAGGTAACGAACAAAAATTTTGTTTGTTTGTTTGCAGTATATTTGTCCAACACATTCAATGTGTAGCCAGTTTTCTGAGTCGCCATCCCCAATCCCAATGGATTTTTTTATTTTTTTATTATTTTAACCTTGAAATTTGATTTTGATGGTCTTATTTGGTCCTTAGAAGCTATATGTAATGAGCCGTGAAAGGATTCCGTCTCAGAGTCCATTATTTGGAGGTGGCATCAATCAATGCCACCTGTAATGGGGATACAATGCTAGGCAACCCGCACTACCGGCATGTTGTGCAGGCTCAGGTGTCCTCTTTGCATGCTCCATTTTTTTACAATTCCTTGGTCTGGGGCAGGCCCACTCATTATATTTGCAAAATGAAAACTTGAATATTACTTTTACACAAGTAATAGATGAAAACAAAATTATGTAGAAAACATAAGAAGATCATCCTTTATCATAGGTAGATAGACGGTTTTTTAGGTGGCCTTGTGCTTTTCAGTTGGTTAGGTTAAATTTTATTTGTTTTCTTTAGTTAAAAATTCAAATAGAAGCTATATTTAGCGTTGGTTGGTTTGTAAATAAATATCAATGCAAAATAATTGCAAAATAATAAACACGTTGATTATTTGGAATTTGTCTTACACGACTCATGTAACTTGGGGTCACATGGCGGGACCCGTTGGTCCAATCCCATCCCAGTCACCCACCAATTCTCCTACTTCTTCATATAGAATGGCGGACGGATGACTCAGGAGATAGAGGTGCCAACACCATAATCAGGCAGGTGTACCAACACTCCGGGACCAAAGGTCCGTAAGAAAAGGAATTTTTTTTATTTTTCCTTTAAATTTAGTTCTGAATGACATGCAGGTCAGGACCGCTGCCACAGTGATAAAAAAAACCTTTACTTCCTAATTAATCCTAATCAACCTGTCCCAGGAGGTAGGTTGATTTTACAATTATATGCTGAGACCATCTGGCTTTATGGCAACTATGACAACAAGAGCATCTAAGGAAACAATATTTTTGTTCAAATAATGAATAAATCACACAAAATGTTAGAATGTTCTGGAATTCTGATGTTCTTTCTAAGTAATATACTCTTAGAAACCATTTTTTCCATTTTTGTCAGTATATATATATATATATATATATATATATATATATATATATATATATATATATATCATTAAATATAAAATCATACTGGTAAAAATATGGAAGTCTATAATTTTCCTTCCTCCTTGTCTTCCACAAATAGGAGGGTTGAGAACCTTAAAAGAAAAACAAATTATTAGAAAAAACCCTAGAGGGCAATAAATGACTACACTGAAGTAATATTGAATAAGACGTGGGTAGTCATCAAAAAGGAAAAAAGGGAGTGGGGTTTTAGTTGGTCGATTTGATTGGAAGAAGCTAACCCAACACTGTTGAGGGACTGGGGTGAGGGGCCCTATGGAGGCTAGGGTTTCTCCAAGTCTTCGCTCAGTTGTGAGTGTCCCCACTTCCTACTAGGAAAAAATAGTTGAGTAATGCAAGAAGTGGATCATAGAACACAATTTCAGTCTGCGAGGCAAGACATCAACTACTAATTATAGTTGTTAACAAATTCTAACCTGGAGGACAGCAGGTTTAATGTCAGACGCTCCAATGACACGCAATATCTGGTTCTTGTTAAAGTTGGAGAATCCTATGGAACGAATTTTCCCAGTACAAGATACTGCCACAATTTCTTTCCAGGTATCAACATAGTCAACATCACTGTACAGAACTTTGCCATTTGCATCACGTGGGAACAAATCGAGATCTTCCTGAAACAAAATTAAGTATACAGATTTTTTTTAAAATTTTACCTTACTTTAAAAAAAAATATATATAATTGACCTATTACTCTTTTGCAAGATCTCCGTTCGCAATCTATTTTTACTGAAATGTGAACTCACGAAAGTCATTTGGTGGTTTTATTATGAAGGAAATTGTTGTTGATGTTCGTTTGGTATTAAGGTTTTATTAAAATTGAATAAAAAGTAAGTTATTTTCAGTTTGGATGAATCAGTGATACATAACAAATATGAAGAAACATTCTTCAAACAGCACAATGGAGAACTCACCTCAGGGAATGTCATGGGCCACAGTGACAGTAATTAATAATAACAACAACAACCAAATGCGGAGATGATGTAAGTAATAACCAACAGATCGCTTTGATATCAGAATCCAACAAAAACTGAGTCAACCCATGGAACATGAATATACCTATAATCCCAGCACGTGTAGTTCACGCCTGAAAAAGCGAGTCAATATAAGTTTTCTGGTTCAGTTTCGTTGGTTCTTACATCACGACCTTTTACTGTACAATGGGGTATATAAACTTTTTTTTGCAAGCTAGAGTCCCAAAAATACTAGTGACGCTATATTTATGCGGAAAAATCCCATTTATCATTCAGGAGCTTAAGGAAATTCGGAGATTTGAATGGGTACTTGCAGCTTATGTAGTTAGGGCCAACCCAGTCAACGGATTTCTAAAATCTGCAGGCTACCTTAAGGATAGTCCGTAGGATATATAATGTATAATATAACTAGCCAGTAACCCGTGTGTTGCACGGACCCACATGTACGAGTTATTTGGTGCATGGACTGCTGAAATAACCATATCTAGACAGTATTCGTAACAACGGAGGCTCCTAATTAATTTATCAACCTAGGACCCCTCAATGTAACTAACTCAACATTAACCTTAGCTACGTCAAAACTATTCCTGACCAACTTTTCTGCAGTTATTAGGGCGTTGTCAATATCAATTTTTTAAGGTCTATCTTTACGGATAAAAACTGCTCGGCTCAACCCACCAAAATCGTTCCGGTATCGTTGAATTTGTTATCGAAAGATCTTTACAGGGTTCACGCCCCATCCACAATTGACAAGAAAAGTTCGACTCACAGCCAGTTTTTCCCTAATTACGAAGTTGTTTACCCGGGCACCACTTATTTAGTATTACTTCGGGGTAGTTCCCTTTTTTGACCATTTTGGCTCCTCATCTCTTCAAGTCTTTTAATTCCCAGGATCTATCCTGTTTCTTGGCTTTTAAGACCGCAAAAATGTATGTTGCCACCACGTCCCAGTTATTCTTTTCGACTACCATGGGTCCCCGGTGCAATCTCTCCTACTCTCTTTTCCAGGACTCAGCGAGCACCTCCCAACTTTGGGCACAAAAAAAAATGTGTGAAGGGCATCTTCATTCCCCTGTCGGCAGTAGCTGCATCCTTGATTCTCCGTCTTTCCTATCTTTGCGAGGAATGAAAAGAAGTAACCATAGCCAGTGAGGAACTGGGTGAGGTAATAATTCACCTCACCGTGCTTCCTATTCACCCAGACGTCCAGGATGGGAATCAACCGGTATATATCCAGCAGCCTTAGGTCTCATCCTCCCATCTAACCTGCCATTTCCTCAGTGTTTCTCCTCTTTCCTCTTTCTTCATGTTCCGCACTGGGTTCTGTCCCTTCTGCAGGGAGATCCTCCTTCGCTCTTCAGCAAGGAGATCTATTGGGACCACTCCTACAATAACATGAGCAGGGGGGCCAGAAACTGTCCAGTATACACTGCATATCCTGAGAGCTCCTCTTCTTTGGATTCCCTTCATCCTGTTTCGATATTTTTGGAAGGCGAGCCTGTTTAATGAGAAGTTCATTTCGTTTTCATTTAGCTATCACCTTGGGCCTCGGCGAAACATGGGAAGAACGTGGAACATGCTTCATTCCAAATTTAGGCTTCATATATTGAATAGCAAAGAACTTAGCTCCGGATCTCACACTGAGCCGATCTGGGGGGCACTAAACTTCATGATTTGTTTCTAAACGTCCCAAGGATTCTTCATTTCAAATTTATGATTCATAGGTTGAATAGCAAAGAAATTACCTCCAGAGGCCACTCAGCAGACGTAGGGGGGTTCAGACTTAATAATTCATTTCTAGATATTCCAACAGGCCTCCATTTTAAGTTTAAGTTTCATAGAGGTAAAACAGCAAAGAATATACCTCCGAATCTCAATCAGCTGGACTTGCCTTCATAATTCGTTTCTAGACGTGCCAAGGGTTCTCCATTTCAAATTTCAGCTTCATAGGTTGAATAGTAAACAAAACTAACTGCGGTGCCAACTCAGCTGATCTAGGAGGCTTCAGACTTTGTAATTCATTTCTAGATGTTCCAAGGGTTCTCCATTTCGAATTTTAGCTTCATAGGTTGAATAGAAAAGAAACTAACTCCGGAGCCCACTCAGCTGATCTAGGGGGCTTCAGACTTTGTAATTCATTTCTAGATGATCCAAGGGACCTCCATTTCAAATTTCAGCTTTCATTGGTTGAACAGCTTTGAAATAAGCACCGGAGCTCACTCAGCTGATCTGAGTGGCTCTTGACTTCATGATTCGTTTCCAGGCGTCCCAAGAGGCCTCCATTTCAAATTTCATTTTTCATAGGCTGAGTGGCAAAGAAATTAGCTCTGAAGCTCACTCAGCTGATCCGGGGAGCTTTAGACATTAAGATTAATTTCAAGTGTTCATAGGGTTTTGAATTTCAAACTTCAACTTCTTAGTTTTAATAGCGACAAATAAAGCTCCGAATCTCACTCAGCTGGTATGGGATTTCTGAAGACTTCATGGTTCGTTTCCGGACAGCCAAAGAGGCCTCCATTTGAAATTTCAGCTTTCATAGGTTGATTAGCGAAGAAATTAACTCCGGATCTCGCTGACCCTATCTGGGGGGGTTCTAAACTTCATGATTTGTTTCTAGATGTCCCAAGGATTCTCCATTTCAAATTCATGATTCATAGGTTGAATAGCAAAGAAATTATCTCCAGAGGCCACTTGGCAGACGTAGGGGGGTTTGGACATAATAATTCATTTCTAGATATTCCAAAAGGCCTCCATTTCAAATTTCAGCTTCATAGAGGTTAAATTGCAAAGAATATACCTCCGAATCTCAATCAGCTGATCTAGACTTCATGATTCGTTTTTAGGCGTCCCAAGGGTTCTCCATTTCAAATTTCAGCTTCATAGGTTGAATAGTAAACCAAACTAACTGCGGTGCCAACTGAGCTGATCTAGGAGCCTTCGGACTTTGTACTTCATTTCCAGATGTCTCAAGAGGCCTACATTTCAGATTTTAGCTTTCTAAGGTTAATAGCAAATAAATTAGCTCTGAGCTTACTCAGCTGATCCGGGGAGCTTCAGACATTACGAATTGTTTCTGAATATCCCAAGGGTTCTTCATTTCAAATTTTAGCTTTATTGGTTGAATAGCAAAGAAATAAGCTCTGGAGCTCACTCAGCTGAACTGGTGAGCCTAAGCTATTATGATTCGTTTCTAGATGTCCAAAGGATTTTCTATTTCGAATTTATGATTCACAGGTTGAATAGCAAAGAAATTACATCTGGAGGCAACTCAGCTGACTTAAGGGGCTCCAGACTTTATAATTCACTGCTAGATATTCCAAGAAGCCTCCATTTCAAATTTCAGTTTCACAGATGTTAAATAGCAAAGGACATAGCTCCGAATCCCACTCAGCTGATCTGGGCGGCTCTAGACTTCATGATTCGTTTCTAGACGCTCCAAGGGTTCTTAGTTTCAAATTTCAGCTTCAAAGGTTGAATAGCAAAGAAATCAACAGCAGTGCCCACTCAGCTAACCTAGGGGGCTTTGGACTTTGATTCATTTATAGATGTTCCAAGAGGCCTCCATTTCAAATTTCAGTTTTCAAGGGTAAATAGCAAAGAAATTAGCACTGGGGCTCACTCAGCTGATCCGGGGAGCTTCAGAAATTACAATTCGTTTCTAAATAACGTAAGGGTTTTTCATTTCAAATTTCAGCTTCATAGGTTGAATAGTAAAGAAATGAGGTCTGGAGCTCACTCACCTGATCTAGGGAACTTCAGACATTAGGTACTGTTCGTTTCCAGATGTCTCAAGGGTATTCCACTTCAAATTTCATCTTCATACGTTGATTAGCAAAGAAATTAACCACGGTGCCAACTCAGCTGATCTAGGAGGCTTTGGACTTTATAACTCATTTCTAGATGTTCCCAGTGGCTTCCATTTCAAATGTCAGCTTTCTAAGGTTAATACCAAATAAATTAGCTCTGGGCTCACTCTGCTCAGGGGCGCTTCAGACATTACAAATCGTTTCGAACTATTACAAGGGTTCTCCATTTCGAATTTTAGCTTAATAGGTTGAATAGAAAAGAAACTAACTCCGGAGCCCACTCAGCTGATCGAGGCCCTTCAGACTTTGTAATTCATTTCTAGATGTTCCAAGAGACCTACATTTCAAATTTCAGCTTTCATTGGTTGAATAGCTTTGAAATAAGCACTGGAGCTCACTCAGCTGATCTGAGTGGCTCTTGACTTCATGATTCGTTTCTAGACATCCCAAGAGGCCTCCATTTCAAATTTCATTTTTCACAGGTTGAATGGCAAAGAAATAAGCTCTGAGGTTCACTCAGCTGATCCGGAGAGCATCAGACATTATAATTCGTTTCTTCTGTCCATAGGGCTTTCCATTTCAAATTTTTAGCTTTAATTGGAAAAAAACATAGCTCCGAATCTCTCTCGTCTGGTCTGGGTGACTGAAGACTTTATGGTTCTTTTTGGGACGTCCAAAGAGGCCTCCATTTGAAATTTCAGCTTTCATAGGTTAAATTGCAAAGAAATTAACTCTGGTGCTCACTCAGCTGATCTAGGGGCTGATCTATTCCAAGGGGTTTCCATTTCAAATTTCAGCTCCCATTGGTTGAATAGGGAAGAAATAAGCTCCAGAGCTCACAGAATCCTTTTCTTCACGATTCGTTTCTAGACATCACAACAGGCCTCATTTACATAGATTGAATTGCAAATAAATCAGCTCTGGAGCTCACTCAGTTTATCCGGGGAGCTTCAGAAATAGCGATTCATTTATAGATGTCCCAAGAGTTCTCCGTTTCAAAATTCAGCTTAATTAGCTTAGGTTTAATAGCAAAGAAATTAGCTCCAAATCTCATTCAGCTGATTTGGGTGGCTCTAGACGTTATGATCCGTTTCTACACGTCCCAACAAGCCTCCCTTTCATATTTCAGTTTTCATAGATTGAATAGCAAATAAATCAGCTCTGGAGCTCACTCAGCTTATCTGGGGAGCTTCCGATACAACGATACGTTTCTAGATAGATGTCCCAAGGGTTTTCCATTAAATTTCCGCTTCACAGGTAGAATAGGAAAGAAATTAGCTCCGAATCTCACTCAGCTGATTTGGGTGGCTCTAGACTTTATGATCCGTTTCTACACGTCCTAAGAGGCCTCCATTTGAAATTTCCTACTTTCATAAGTTGAATGGGAAAGAAATTAGCTCTGGAGAGCTCACTCAGCTGATCCGGGGAGCTTCAGAAATAGCGATTCATTTATAGATGTCCCAAGGGTTCTCCATTTCAAAATTCAGCTTCATAGGTTGTATATATAGCTTCGAATCGTACTCAGCTGATCTGCGGGCCCTAGACTTCATGGTTAGTTTCTAGACGTCTCAAGGGTTCTCAATTTCAAAATTATGCTTCATAGGTTAAATAGTAAAGAACATAGCTCCGAATCTCACTTGGCTGATCTGGAGTGGCTCTAGAGTTCACGATTTGTTTATGCCCAAGGGTTCTCCATTTCACTACATGTTTCAACTTCCTAGTGTGAACAGGAAAGAATTTAGCTCACTCAGCTGATCAGAAAAGAGACCACCATTTCAATCGTCTCTTAATGACCCAGAGTCTCCCAATCGAATTTCAACTTCCTAGAGTGAACAGGAGAGACTTTGGTCACTCAGCTGATTATGAAAGAGCCCATCATTTCATTCGGTTCCTAATGTTCTAAAGAGTCACCCTATCAAATAACAACTTACTAGGATGAACAGGAAAGAATGTAGCACACTCAGCCGATCGAAATCGCCAAAACCAAACATGCTTGAAGAAAGGCCCCAAACCGAGTGTTGGCAACTATTATAAAATATCAGAAGCAAACAAATCGGTTTCCTGTCACGACCTTCGCACGAAGTATCAAATTCCTGTCCATCACCTATCAATTATGCAACCCATGCTTCACTTGGAACACCTGTAGCACTTCCTGATCATTTTACGTCTGCTCGCATCAGAATCGTCTATTGGGAACATACATACATACATCATACATCTAGATATATAGAAACAAACTTTGAGTTTTACATGTAGGTGATATTCTTGAGGCTTCGACACTAGAGCATCCTTACATCGAGGCAAGGCTAAAAACCAAATTTTCGAAGTTATTTCACCTAGCTGTCATAGTTATGAGTAAACTACGAAAAAGCGTCATTAGGAGTCACCACCTACATGCCTAATTATCTTACGGTTCAGTATGTAACTAGTTCCTAGTTTAGTATATTCTATTATGCCAGGTAATAAATTTTATGCAAATTACATCAAGCTGTAATCCAGCAATGACCTGTAACGTTGTGGACGCATGATTAGTTTGTGCAGTCGAGATCCCAATGAAATTTGTGTTGGGACGTTGACGAACTAGTGTTAGAAATTCCAGACATCTGCCGCAAAAATGTGGATTATCCAGTTTTCAGAACCGTTCATTGAATCAATAAAGAAACTAAACATCTTTAGAGTCCTTTGAACGTGTGCATGAGAAAACACGTGCGATGAGAGCTCTGTCAGAAGGGAATATTAGGTAGGTATCCATGGACGAAAATTGAAGTAGGTACCTACTTAATCAACTTTTTTTGTCCCACAAATTTGCCTAACTGCAAAACTCGCGTAATAACTCCACTGACAATGCCGTCTTTATGAAGTCTAACCTTCAGAAGAATGAATTTCAAGGTTTTTTCCTTACAGGTAGTTTATAATTCATTGCACATTTCCTGATTCAATATACGACAAACTTGTTGATAAGCAGTTGTATTGGTTGGCAGAGCAACAACCTACCTACTTAGTTTACTTTTAACCAACAGTGACTTTGGAAGGCTGTACGTACCTATGTAGTTTTTTTTTGCTGGAGGAGCACCAACCTGCCTTGTTTACTTCAACAAACTACAAAATCTATCCTTTCATTCATTCAATAAATCAAGTAAAACTGCCTCATTTATAATAATAAGAACATTTCTGAAACGCTGATGAAACTGCACGGGCAATGGCTAAGTAGGTACCTACACTGCAATACAGAGATCTGAGGAATTTTAGATTATTTTTTCTCCATTATTTTTCAGGTTATTTATTCTCAGTCTAAACGAAGTTCTTTAGTTTTTGGGCATTGATCATTTCAATTCATTCATTTCTATTCGATGCTGAAGTTTGGAACCACCCCCCTCCCCTCCCCGCAGCTCTCGGTGTGGTAGTGTTTATTTTCATTTTGTAATATTTCATTTTGAAGAATCACTCTAATCAGCAGAGTGAACTCTGAAGCTAATTTCGTTTCCATTCAACTTGAGGTGCTGAACATTGGAAAGGGATCTCTCTGGGTGTGGTAGAGTATAATTACAACTTGAAAAATAACCCTAATCAGCAGGGTGAACTCTGTTCTTAATTTGGTTCCAATCAAACTTGAGATGCCTAAAGTGGGAACAGGACGTCTTTGGTTGTTAAGGAACCATTCTAATCAGCTGAATGGATTCTTTAGCTTATTATGTTGTATTCAGTTTTTCTGATGTTCCTATACCTACTGTATTTTTGAACGGGGTCCCTCTGAATATGGTAGAGCATAATCAAACTTGCGATAACGCTCTCATCAGGTACAAGTTGGAACTTGATTGCTGAAATTGGAATTGAAGCTTTTTTGGGACTGCTGGATAAAAATGGCCAAGTACGGAACCACCTTACACAGCACAAGGTGCTACATAATTACCATAAGTTGCCGATTCTAAATCCATTTTCTCTACATTTGTCCGACCATCAGGGCCGAAATGCTGCACCGATATTCATGAGGCTGAGCGCAAAGTGACGAGCAAGTTCCGGAATAGAACTTAGACTATATTACAATCCTCTAGACTTACACCTTCATCGAGAACTTGGCTTTTCCTAATGACTTCACCCACGTAAACAACTTCGTAATTAAGGAAAAACTGGGCATTCGTCCAACTTTTCACGTCAAACGTGGATGAGGTGGGTTCACGAGTAAAGGAACTTTCAATAACAAATTCATCAATACTAAAACAATTTTTGTGGGTTGAGCCGAACAGTTTTTATGCGTAAAGATAGATCTTCAAAAATTGATATTTAAAATGCCTTATTATGTGCAGAATTATTGTTGGGAATAGTTTCAATCTAACTAAGGTTATACGTGATATTGAGTTGGTTACATTGAGGGGATGCTTGGTTGATAAATTAATTAGGTACAAGTTGAAACTTGATTGCTGAAATTTGAATTGAAGCCTTTTTGGGACTGCTGGGTAATCCTTATCCTTTTATCCCATATTCTAGTGACGTCACGCCTGGAGTAGGTTTGAGTTTCTTCCAAGGTCCGCCATGACGTGGTAGATGTTACTAGATTGTAAGTCAACCAACCTATTTTTCACTAGAAGTTTGCCGTCATATGTCAACCGAATCCGTTGCTATGATGACATGTTTCAACAGTTTTGTTTTGCGAAGGTAATAGAGAGTTTTTTTTCTTCCCGTAATTTTCTACCCGTGTACGTGAAAAGACTGAAATACCAAATGCGCATGCGCGAATCTTTACGTCAACGTGTAGAACTACGCGTGTACGGGAAAAAGGCCTATCTACAGGTGCATGGGAAAATGCATTCGTTGGAATTTCGGCCTACGGGTAGTCATCATAGCCTGACGCAAAGGTAACAACAGTTGCCGGTAACCACAGTGTGACCAAGGTAACCGCAGTTACCAGCAAAGGTAACCACAGTGTGGTTGCCAACAACACGTTGGTTGGTCAACGAATCGAGAGGTTATAGTGAAGTGCTCCGCTACAAAATTCAGCCATTTAAGGTACCTAAGCAATAAATGTATTTATAATTTATGTATTTATAAATAATTCTAAAGCAATTAATTATTTAAATAAGAATAGGTTGTACAAAAAAGAATACGAAACAGCTTCTCAAACACCTATAGAGACGTTAACGTGACGTTAGCGTTTGGTTTTTCACGTATACGTGTAGAAATACGCGTAAAAATCACGTGAAGAGCTAGCATCTCCAGCTGCTTGCTCTAGACGCTGCTCTACGCGTCAACGGGAGAAAATCTTACGGGAAGAACAAAAACTCTCTAATATTGTAGTAATATAAAGTTTCAATTCAACTAAATGGTCGCAGTAATCATGTCTGCCTGCGCGATCTTGGTTGTAGACAACGATACCGATCTAGTGGTGAACGAGTTTCTATTTTTGGACTAGGGACTCACTATTTTTGAACGGAGTCTCCCTGGGAACGGTGGAGCATAATTTTAACTTGATATATCTAATTCTCACATCAGGTACAAGTTGTAACTTGATTGCTAAAATTTGAATTGGAGCCTTTTTGGGACTACTGGGTCAACATGACAAGGTATGGAGCCACCATACAAAGCACAAGGGGCTATGTGCTTACCATAAACTCCCCAAATAAAATCCAATATCTCTATATTTTTCCGACCATCAGGGCCGAAAGGCTGCACCGATTTTCGTGAGGGTGGGGACAAATTGACTAGAAGTTCTGGAATAGCACTTAGGCTATATTACAATCCCATATTGTGATCTGCCGAGTGAGCTCCAACAGCTAATTTCCATACTTTTCATCCTATGCTGTGTTTAGCATCTAGTCTCTGTAGGACTTCTACTTCATGTGCCATGGGATGGGATCAGCTGAGTGGCTCCTAAAGCTGCGCTCTATGCTATTAATTTTGATCTTTCTATATTGTAATCTGTCATGTAGCCTCCATAGTTACTAACTCTGTCTGGAAATGGTTATTTCAGCAGTCTAAGCACCGACTAACTCGTAGATGTGGGTCTGTGCAACGTACGGGTAACCAGCTAATTAATACATATAATATCCAATGTCTATTTGTTTGTTTGTACGAGCATCAGGACCGAACGGCTGCACTCATTTTCATGAGGGCGGGCACAAATCTACGAGCAAGTTCCAGAATAGAACTTAGGTTATACTACAATCCTCTAGACTTGAAGTTCAGCATCTCAAGTTGACTAGGAACCTAATTAGCTTCAAAGTACACTCTGCTGAATAGAGTGATTCTTCAAGTTGAAATTATACTCTACCACACCCAGAGCAGAAGGGAGGGGTTCTGAACTTGAGCATCTTAAGTTGAATGGGAACAAAGTCAGTTATTTATATAAGTATAGAAGAAGCTTTACCCGCTTGATCCTCTCCCACATCTTATTGCACACCTACCATCATTATTATATTATGTCTGAAAAAATACCGGTTACGCATGTGTTGCAAGGAACCACATGTATGGGTTAGTCGGTGCTTAGAGAGCTGAAATAACTGTATCCAGACTGTGTTTGTAACTACCGAGGCTACATGACAGATTACAGTATAGAAAGTAACAAAATTGATAGCATAGAGAGAAGCCTTAGGAGCCTCTCAGCTGACCCCAGCCCTTGGCATCGCAAAGTAGAAGTCCTAGGGAGGCTACATGCCAAATTACAGCATAGGATGAAAATCAGCTGAAGCAGCTCTCTCAGCTGACCACAATATAGGATTGTAATATGGCCTAAGTTCTATTCCGGAACTTCTTGTCAATTTGCCCCCACTCTCATGAAAAGCGGTGCAGCCTTCGGCCCTGATGCTCAGACAAATAAACAGATATTGGATTTTAGTTGGGCAATTTATGGTAAGTACGTAGCACCTTGTGCAGTGTAAAGTGGCTCCGTACCTTGTATTTTTGTCAAGCCAAAAATGCTTCAATTAAACTTCGGCAATTAAGTTTCTTGTACTTGATTAGAGTATTAGATATATCAAGTTGTAATTACGCTCTACCGTACCTAGAGAGACCCTATTAAAAAATTCAATATAACTACATCTGAAAAGCTGAACAGGAACAAAATAAACTGAAGAGTCGACTCTGCTGAATAGAACGGTTTCTCAAGTTGTAATATTTATACTCTACCACACCCAAAGACGTCCCGTTCTAATTTTTAGCATCTTAAGGTCAATTAGAACCTAATTAGGTACACAGTTCACTCTGCTGATTACGGTGATTCTTTAAGTTGTAATTATACTCCACGTCAGCTATATGATAAATCAAAATGATTGTCACGAATTTTTGACAGCAAATTCGCAAACACTCGTGAAATTTACTTCCAATGTAATTTTATTGAACAATCCTGCCCTGAAATGATGCCTCGATGAGTTCATCTTTCGATATCAGTCACTTAGGAGCCCTCTCGGAACATATGCCTTCTATGGTCAACCTACAGAGTTACAGTGATGAAAAACGATACAGCAAATTTTTCAAAACATCTAGTATTGATTAAACATCACTTCAGATATGTGCAATAAGATACATGCTAAATTACGAATATGTGTATGCCAGATTCTTGACCACTGTGTTAAGGTCACATAAACATGTAAAATGATGTTTCAATGAATATGGATTTTTTAAGCTCTTGTTATATTAGTATCATATTTTCAAATCAATATTACTCACTTTATAACCCATGGGCCAGTGAATGAGGTAGAGATCAATGTAGTCAAGCTGGAGGTTTGATAAAGTTGTTTCAATAGCACCTTTCACGAGATCTGTTCGATGAAATGTGTTCCACAACTGCACAGAATAACAATTAAATCAGTACAATGTCGTGGCCTGACCAATGTATTAAAAAAATTGTGTAGATTCTCCAAAATAAAGCTCATAAACGAGTGTGTCCTCCAGGTTGGCATAGTCACTTTGTGGGAAAATTGCATTAATGTTGCACATCCTCTACTTCTTCTAAGAAAGGACACTTTATGTGTGCTGAACCTTTGAAGCTGTTCTTCTCCTTTGGTGAAATTATGAGAATCGGTTATGCATTTTGTGTAATTTACAATCAATTCTAATTTAATCATTTCTATGAAAATCTAAAATAAAAGACTACTAGAATGCTTTTCATAGCAACATAAAAGCCTACGACTACTGATGTAGATTTTAGTTATCTAACTACTTACTACACTTGTAAATATTTGTTTGTTTGTTAGCTCTCACAGGGACAGTACCCTTTAGGCTGAGGTCACCTTCTGCAATCTTCTCCCATGTGTACTCCCCCTTCATTCACCTATCGCCCCCTTGTTATACGTTCCACTCTTTTGTCTTTTTCTTCTATACCTGTCTGCTCTACAAGGGTGCCTCCAAGGCGTCCAACAGTCTCTGCAGCCTGTACACCTCTGTCAGTCCACCTGTCATGCAGTCTCGTGTCTGCTCTCCTGAGTTAGGATCCCCTGTATTGCTTATCTGTATTCCGTGCAGCTTGTAAGTATGTGGATTACAGTTTGTTCCTAATTGGCACTGCATAGATTGCACAGAGAGCTGTTTGAGTGTCTGTTGTCTACTATGTGCCTGAATTTTAAGTTGTTTGCATGTCCCGTGTGCAGCCTATTTATTTGTATTGCTTATTGGTAATTTAGTCTTGGGTACGACAATCAAGGCACTCTCTTGGGTTCCCTCGTCGTATAGATCAGCACCAATCTCCAACACCCTCATCCCTCTCATAATATTGCTGCAACTAATAAAATAAACGCAATTAGCAAACTCCTGAACTTCTTATTAAACTTCCAGTACCTAGTTTTGTTGTCTAGTGCACGGCTATGACCGCCATAAATGGTATTTTCAGTAGCTGTTCAATATTTATTAGTATATATTCTGTGAAGGAATGGCAATTTACCTTGTGTGAGTTGAGTCGAGTTAGCATCTCTCCTACCAATATGGATGTGACGGTGGCGCGCAACTACCGTTAATCGAAAACATGAATCGCTTTTTTGAAGAGCGCATACATACATGTGTACGGGATCAAAGAGTTGCAGTCAAGCACACAGCCTTGTTTCACCACCCAATCAACCAAGTATCTCATTGCCGCCACCCAATAGGTATGCGCTTTTACACATACTAACTTCACCACCATTTCTGAAGTACCTACTTAGCTCAAAGACTCGTCTCTTCAGTTCAATGAGGAGGTGGGAACATTTCATTTAAGTCTTGGGAATTTGAAAGTTCTGCATTACACTCTTCGAGTTAAAAACAATGAGAATAGTCCGAGGCAGGACATCTATGCGCTCAACTCATTCTACAGATTTGTTAATAGCAATTAGTTCAGTTCTGAATACTGACGCTGAATCAGTGACTTTCTAGTACTAAGTGAAGCCCACATTCCAACCACATATGGCAAAACCAACTTTACCTTCAACTATTGAGCCATCTGCGTACATAATTTTGAAATTTGGTCCATAAGGAGTACAACTCCCTCAAGAAATGTTCAACCTCATTATGAGACGTCAATGTTGTAAAGCTAGGGATTATGGCCCGTGACAATTTATCAACGCCGATTAACCAATCTGGTACATGAATGGCTTGTTCCCTACGACTAAACTAGACAAGACATATTTTGGGGGATTTCGAGGTAACTTTCTTTGAGTCGCGTTGCTTCCTTCATATACCAATATCTTTCGGTTAAGACGACCATATTTAGGCACGCTATTTGTTGTATAGGGATTGATGTTAGGAGTACGAGCGAGTGAGATATCTACAACCCAGGATTTTCCGTCTCGTGTTTAGTGGGGATTCACCACATTCTACTAGGAGTGCATTTATCAGAGTAGATTTATGTAAACTAAGAACTAGTATCAGACATCAGTTTTGAACCATGTCCACGTTATTCAGAGTAGTACTTCTAGCGCTTCTGTACAAATCAGAACCATTTTCGAGCAAGCTACAGATTTTAGAATAGCAATGCGCAATCAACCCCCTAACGAACAGGAATCACTGCCCTTGTAATATTGAATCATGAGAATACAACCAAACAAATGCTAGAAATTAGATTATTAAAAATAGCAACAGCTTATGCTAATCCAATCTATACAAGCAGATGCCCAAGAAGAGAAAACTAGCGCAAGACCTTTTGCTAGTCTCAACCTGGGTAATGCTAGAAATCGGGTGAATAAAACTCACCTTTTGCTTACTTTGTCAAGCATTTGCTGTTCTTTTTTCGTTCTACTCAGAGGCAGCTTGTTAGTAGAAGTTGTTGCGTTTTTAGAAAAGTTTATCTTCTGTGGAACTAAGTTATCCTTGTAAGGCCGAATTTGTGCAATCACGTCATAGGAAAGTGTACTTAGATCGGCGTACCAGTTTCGGACATGACTTCAAGCAAATTTTTCGGTTCGAGGAAGCTTGACTAACTCTACGTTCTTATGCAAGGACTCAATGGAAAAAAGTTCTAGTCATGTAGCATGATCGTACTAGCGAATTTTCTTAAATTACCGAGTATAGGTTACACTGTTTTGAAATTCAAACACATTGAGTTCAAATAAATTGCTAACTATCAATTTCATGGCGAACAAAAAAAACTGGTTCTAAATAATACTGTGCGATTCAATAAAGCTTTCCCCCCCCCTGATTTAAAGCATTCCCCCGGTTTTTTTCTGCCAAAGACCCAGTAAATGTTGACTTTTTTGCTCGAGTTGGTCTAAAAATGATCGTTGAAGTTCCGATTCGGTACCATACGAGTTTCGAGGCATGGAATTGTGCTTTCCGATTATATTGAACGAAAATGTAGATGAAAACGTTGGTTTCCGAGCTAGTGCTCTTCCTATTCCTTCAAAACGTAGGTAAGTAGGTACTCTAAAATTTGTATTCGAACCTCTTGATCGCTTCAAAAAAAAGAAAGACACTTCAAAAAAAAAAAAAAAAAAAAAAGCGGGAAAAGGATAGCCCTTCTACGCATATAAAACAATGGCCTATCTTTATTAAACCTAATAAACTTTTCGTAGATCCACATAACTTTATAAGATTTGATTTTTTTTTTTTTTTTTTTTTTTTTTGCCGTTCCCTTGGAATTGTAACAAAAGGGATTGCAAGCAATTTTCAAAATTTCCGCGAACCATGCGCTGTAGGTAATCATTATTTGAGTAAAAAATTAAAATCCTTACAAAAATTCAACATCCGACAGTTCTGTTAGTAGGTACTGAAATGTTCTTAAAACTAAGCTTTTCGTGATTTATTTATTTTAATCATACAAATTCATTTTATAGATATGGTACAAATTGAACAACTTAAGCTACTCACTTCGATTTCTTTCCCAACGATAGGCTTGGCCCGTGTTGTTGGGGAAGGTCTTGGTGATTCGCTCATGTCTTACAATCTATCTATTCTATGATACAAACGGTACTTAAAAATATAATGTTATGTATATAATGTTCTTATAATAATTTTCTAAAATAATCACTGTACATAAATACTGCTTAAAACAGTTTCACATCCCGCTTCCCCCTTTTCTACAAGCCAGGTTAAAATATGTTTTTTGTAGTTTTGTCTTGTGAAACTTTGAGCATTTTTCATATGGCCCTCTAGCGCTCTGTGGATAATGTAAATAATGAATTTCGGATTGTGAGTTGACAACGTTAGTCTTGGTCTGGGTGCAATTACATTTCCTGCGGCTACGTAGTTGTATACATTGGGTTACGTTGTGAACCTATTATTTGTGGATCCTTATGGAATTGCAGAAGTAAATTTTTAATATATAATTGCCTTATAGTAAATAGCTTAGCGATATTAAATACATTGTTTGATGGAGTCCTAATCGGTAAAGACAGCATAATTTTTACAATGATTTTTTGGCGTACATGTCTATGCGTCATTCTGCATAATCTTCCTTGGATAAGCCCTTCTGCGGAGATAAATAGCCTATGTTTAGTAAACCAAATAAACTTTTCTTGGTCCCTCATAGAAAACGCAGCAAGTTATTACACAGCAGTTTATTATTTTCGTTTTGCCCCTTTCATAATATATAAAAGGGGCAAAACAAAAATAAAAAACTATATATATATATATATATATATATATATATATATATATATATATATATATATATAATTAACACAAATTTTAGAAAAAACAAAAAAGGCAACTAAAGCCGAAATATAAAAAATAGTTTCTGGTGTAACTTTTTGTTTTTTCTAAAATTTGTGTTAATTATACATGCTCTTGTAGAGCCACTTAATTGAATTGAATATAAGCATTAAAGCAATTTTGCGATTGTAAGCAATGGTATGGGGACTATATTCCCTTAATAATAATATTTTAATATGCTTAAGCTTAATATCTCCTCTCTCTCTCTCTGTCTCTCTGGTGTGTAGCTAACCCGCGAGATACCTAGTTTATAAAATATAATTTAAAATGCGAGGTATTTAGCTCAATGGTGAATTAAACACTCTCGTTTTCACCAATGATCACATCATAGTGCATTACAAAAGCAAAAACTTCATGCAACGGACCTTGTACCTACTTTCCTTTACAACCTAATACACTTACTAGCAGTAACGAATGCATTTTTACAGTTGACGCTGTAATTGTAAGATGTCCTGACAAACGCTAGCAAATGTAAGTCATCGTTTGAGTTGCATTCCACCTGATTGTAATATTAAACTGTAGCGAAATCTGGCTACCCTTCACTGCTGCACTGCATAGCCTAGCTATGCTTCACAAGTCCAACTTTAGGTAGCAGAAGTTATAATTTACCAATTCAAATTCGTGAAGTCAGAATTCCATTGCAACTATATTGTTATTTGAAGAAGGGAGGTGAGTTCAAAGGCACCATTTCCTTTTGTCCAACGGCCCTAGCCATTCATAAAGCTTATCCTGGCGATCAGTGGGCTAACCCTCTGGTCAGAACTGGGGCAAGGACACCCTGCATATGAGAACTAACACCTTACGCCTTATTATTAACAACACAGGGGTAACCCCTGACACCTGTTCCAGGTGATCGCCCTAATGTAATTATGTTGATGTAATTTATTTGCAACATGTTTTATTCATTTTAAGAAATCTACGGATCTTGAATAGTAACCCAACAAAAATTAGAGGGGGTTCAAACCATTTTTTCATGGTCGATTACAGTTCACTATTGAAAATAGATGGAAATTTTACATCAGAAGTCCTGTACAGTTCAGTTTTATTCATAAGGGTCTTCAATTGTATTAGTGGGAGCAATCTCCAAAGTAGGTGCCTTGAACCGGCAAATTCGACGCCGCTTCTCTATTCCCCCCCCCCCCCCCCCCCCCTTTTAGTTGCCACCATCTCCTTGGTTTGGCTGTAGTCGCCATTATTCAGTTTGCAGTTTGTGTTGTCAAAGCTCACTCATGCTCGTTCTTTCTTAAATAAATACATATCAAAACTAATATACGTTTTCTTCTACCTATTTTTAATAGTTTATGGGCCCAGTGGCAGTTAAATCATTGTAGGAGTGTGCAAAAATAAGTTCGCGATAGTAATTCAACTTTATTTACTTAATTAGTGACACGGATCGCGGAAGTTGGTCGCCAGAATTCGGAACAAAAGAAAAATGGCGAACACAGTCGGAACCATTGGAACTGGACTGAAACCCTTTGATGGGACTAATTTCTCAAAGTGGGAATATAGATTTAAAATGATTTTGGAGAGAAACGGTGCGCAGGAACCTCTCTCAAAAAGGCCCGTGGAAATGAAAGAAGAAGCTTACACGAGAAAAGATATGGAAGCTCGGGATTAGGTAGTTAGTAAAATGTATGGATGATAAAGTTCTAGACTGTATACATGAAAAGCAGACGGTGCGTGAAATGTTCAGGGCTCTGCAAGATACATATGTTCAAACCGGCTTACGCCTTGATCAGACAGGAATTAAATAGTATGAAGTTCCCTTGTGGATCCTTACCTGATTTAATTGAGCTTTTTGATATAAAAGCCGAGGAACTTATGGCTAGTGGAGGCTCCTTGACTCAGGATGAAAAAATCCTCATAATTCTGACAGCACTGCCTCAATCTTTTCATGTCGTAGTTACATATTTAGATATCGCTTTCAATAGGGATAGGTCAGCAGCGATCACCTATCAATATGTGAAAAATAAGCTTCTGCAGGAGGAACAGAATATGGTCTCGAGAAGAAGAAGAAATGATTATCAGCAAGTAGCTTTCTCGTCGGGTTTTCGTGTTTTTGGAAATACAACTGGCAGAAGAAACAGAAGTCGTGGAACTCGTTGGCCATACTCGGGAGTTGTCGGAAGAGGTCGGGGAAACTACCAACCTGCTCAAAATAAAAATCGTGAGTACGATAATAATCCTTCTTGGCATGGCAATTTTCCGTTTATGTGCCATCTATGTGGAAAGTATGGGCATATGCACAGATTTTGCCCAAATAAATCACAGAGTTTCTGAAATAATGTGAGTTTTGTTGTGGAAGATTACGAGTTAGCCTTCCTTTGCTCTGCCGAGGCAGCTCCTCAACAAAATGTGCCAAATACGAACGATGAGGCCCGAATGAAACAAGAGGGTGTATCACTGTTATCACATTCAATTCCAAATGTAAATAATGACAATCGATTTGTTTGTTCCTTCTACGCAGATTTGGCTTGTGCGAACCATTTAGTTACTCTGAAGATTTTGGAAAATTCCTAATTAATAAAAGACGTGTGGACATAGGAATTTTTGTTGCCAAGAAGAAGGAGAAAATACAGGCTACAGAGTGTGGGATGTTACCGGTGATCTCTGAAGGTCAGTCTCTAAAAGTAAACAACGTCTTCAAATGTGATGAGCTTTCTAATAATCTGCTCTCGATCGCTAAAATAACTAGTCCTGGTTTCAGAGTGTTGTTTGAAGAAAAAGAAGTTCACATTCTGAAGGAAAATCAAAAAGTAGTTACTGGAAGTCGAGTCAGAAACTTGGATGAGTTTAAGTTGCAAATAGAGGAAGATCAAGCGAACATTATTGGTAGTGTCAGTGACTATAAAATTCTACTGCACAGAAGAATGGGACACTCGTCTATTTTTTTATTCGACACAAAAATCTTATGTATCAATACCACCCGAACCAAAGCCAAGGCGCATTGTGGAGATAA
Organism: Adelphocoris suturalis; assembly: GCA_030762985.1. Taxonomy (NCBI): domain Eukaryota; kingdom Metazoa; phylum Arthropoda; class Insecta; order Hemiptera; family Miridae; genus Adelphocoris; species Adelphocoris suturalis. The sequence continues at coordinate 93,078,863 of CM061040.1, forward strand.
TTAGCAGCAATGTGGTCGTACCAATCACTCCGTCCTCATTCGATGGTTTTTGCTACTATGTAGTGTTTATAGATCATTTTTCGCATTTCTCGCATATATATTCAATGAGGAAGAAGGAGGTGTGTGGCATATTTCGTCTGTATGAGGCAAAAGCAACTGCCCGTTTTGGCACGTGCATTGCTCGTGCAAGATGGGATGATGGAGGCAAATTCAGGAATAAAAATGCATCAACTTTTGCGAAAGTCAGGGAATTGAAATTGAGTGGGCGGTACCTCAAAATCCGGCTCAGAATGGAGTGTGTGTGAGCGATATCATAGATCGAGCATGAACCTTGCTCGATGTATGGTGGTACTCGACACAGGAATGAACAAATGTATGTGGGTTTGAACGGTAGAGACCGCTGTTCATATCCTAAATCTTTTGCCAACAAGAGCGTTAGATTCACCTCAGAAACCAGCAGAGATCTGATACACCCAGAAGATAGATTTGGGAAAGCTACGTGTTTTTGGGTCAACCGCTCATACTTTTGTGCCCAAGGAGGATCGTGTGGGAAAGCTGTCACCCAGAAGTAAACCCCTGATTATGGTTGGCTACATTCATAACGGCTATCGCCTGTGGGACCCTCAGAGCCAAAAAATTGTAATTTCCAAAAGTTTAGTTTTCGATGAACAGCCAAAAAAGCCTTGTTTCTGTGAAATGAATTTTCGTCAGCAGCTGGAGAAGAAAACGCTAATGCTGACAATTCAAGTGAGGATACAGACATCGATTCAAAAAATGGAAGCGAGAATACAGAAAAAGAAGAGTTCATGCCATCCGACGAGCAGCAGCCTGAATTATAGGAGAATCCCGAACTGAGGAGATCTGCAAGGAACCGTGATGTCCCTAGCCATCTAAAAGAGTATGATTTAACGTAGGTATGCAGAACTGGCAACTGGATTAATGCCATCGGAAATACCTCAGACCTTCGAAGATGCGGTAAAAGACGACGGGTGGACTAGTGCTATAAATGAAGAACTCGAAAATATGAAACGAAATGAAACCTGGGAAGTCATTGCCAAATCGCATAATGTCAAACTAATAGACACTAAATGGGTGTTTCGAAAAAAGCACTGTGACGGAGAGCTGATCAAACGAGCAAGACTGATGGCTCGTGGTTTTCAGCAGGACTACGGTGATGAGCATCTCTATGCCCCAGTTGGCCGACTGACCACTTTACGTCTATTGCTAACCATGGGAAGGAGACATGCAGTGTTTTTAGGTGGACTTTTGCAGTGCTTTCTTGAATGCTACTCTCCCTAATATGCTAGTCCAGTATATATCAAGCCACCGCAGGGCCTTGGGATCAAGAATACGACTATGTGCTGTCAACTTGAGAAAAGTCTCTACGGTCTAAAGAACTCGCCAAAGTACTGGAACAACTGTGTAAATGACAAGTTGATCAAATATGGTTTTAAGAGAAGTAGAGTAGATCCGTACTTGTACTCGAAGAGTGGAATTTATTTGTTGTTGTGGGTTGACGATGTATTTTTGATAAGTGAAAGTTTAGAAAACGCAAACAAATTGAAACACTATATATTAAGTAAATTTAAAATGAATTCGTTTGCATTAAGCGACAAAATGGTCTTCCAAGGATTAGAAATTGTTAAAAGAAATTGTTGTTATTTCATAAATCAAAGAGAACTTATTCGAAAAGTGTTGATACAGTTTGGTATGGAAACTTTGTTTGGAAAATTTTTCAAATCAGAATTATCACGCTCCTTATAAGGAGCTACTAGGAAGCTTGATGTATATCATACTGGGTTCACGAACTGATCTTAGTTTTGCTATTTCGTTTTTCGGTCAATTTCAAAGTAACTATTCTGAAGAACACTGGAATTACCTTAAAAATGTTCTACGTTATTTGAAAAACTGAAAATTTTGGTCTCATACTCAAAAATTCTGGAAAGAATTCATTTAAACTTAGTACCTATTATAAGGCTGATTATGCAGAAGACCATAATGATAGAGAGAGCTATTCTGGTTTTGCTATCTTACTGAACAATAAAATAATCAGTTGGGAATCGAAGAAACAGAATTCTGTTGCACGTTTGTCTGCCGAGGCGGAGTACGTTGCTTTAGCTGAGGGTGTGTCAGAGTCTATTTTTATAAAGCAGATCTTGAATCATTCCTTGAATATAGTTTCTGGCTCAGTTGAATTTTTCGAGAACAATCAGTCATGTATCTCTATGGCCAGTACAAGTAAAGGGAAACTAGGAGAACCAAGCATATAGATGTGAGGTTCCACTTTGTGAAAAATTATGTCAAAAAGAATCAAGCGAACATTTTCTATGTGCCTACTAGTGATCAAGCAGCTTATCACTGGTGTTGTCGCTGGCTGGCTGGCTAGGAGTTGTCGAAATACTATACATTTATGCTGTTGCTCTTTCGTGATGATTTTTCTCTTGTCTGATTTTGTCTATTGTCTGTGTAATGTTTACCTTTGCTGTTAATTGAAGATATTTAGTATATAGTATTATATATATGCTCATATTTCCATTTTCCGCGATGGCTGGTGGTCATTTCAACAATGTACTTAACAGTTTTCGTTTGTGAGATTCAGAGGCGGGGGGAGGGGGGGGGGGTGTTAGTGGGTGCAATCTCCCAAGTAGGTGCCTCGTACCGGCGAATTTGACGCCGCCTCTCTACTCCTACTGCCCCCTTTTTAGTTGCCACCACCTCGCCAGTTCGGCTGTAGTCGCCATTATTCAGTTCGCAGTTCGTGTTGTCTAAGCTCACTCATGCTCGTTCTTCCTTAAATAAATACTTATCAAAACCAATATACGTTTTCTTCTTTCTGTTTTTAATAAATGGAACATACCTTGCTGGTGATGAAAAGTTCTTCTCGGGACACAGTACCATCTTTGATCTTCTCTTGAATCGCAGCGCCAATTTCTTTCTCATTGCTGAAAATAGTAGGGATAACATTACAAACTTATAAAACTAGCAGGCCTCATGAAATGGGGTAGGTTTAAGCGGAGTAATTTTGAAAAGAGTACCTACCTATTTGAGAACAAGTGATCTTAGCACCCCTAATTAAGGTAATTTGGTACTGGAAATGTAGTACAAAGGAAGGAAAAAATGGGGAAAGAAACGGATCTTGGGACAGCCTTTCGTGTTTTTATAATGACTCCTCCCATTTTTTCCTTCATTTTCTTCATTAATAACTGTAGTAGATAAGGTCATAACAAAAATTGTGATTTCCAGTTTTAGCGAATTTTCGTAGAAAATGGAGGTATTGCAATGGCTCCAAAAGTTTAAAATCAAAATTTTCTCCAATGAAATCTGTTTTGAGACATTCTGAAACGAATCCTAGAGTTTAACACTTTTTCATGTATACACAGGGTGTTTACACTTTCGGTCCATAAAGTCCAAGAAGTCGATTTTGCAACTAGTTTCTGATCAAAAGTAGTTCCTCTTAGAGCTTTTTTTACGCTTTGTTTTTGAACTATTTAATTTTCAAGATTTGTTTCTTGTTTTCGACCTTAAGTCACTAAAACGGCCTTAACTACCCTAATTTTTGAGTAAACAGAAAATTGAGGATACCGTTGGAAAGAGCGTTGAATTTCCTTTTTGATAGGCTACCTAACGTGCTAGATCATGCAGGTAATTATTCAACTCCGCATGCAATATATGATCAAAACATGACGCATCGTGCCTCCCAGGAGGGTCCACACCTTTGCAGTTACAAGAACCCGAAATTTTACGCTTCACAGTAAATGTTAAAAAAAGGTCGATAGGTAAGTAAAGAATATAGGTTCAGAGGCCCCTCATCTGACCAGTGCTCCTCCGTACCTCGTAATTTTTTCTGAGGAGTCCCGAAGGTATAAATAACAGCACCGTACTTCGATTAGGAAAGTTATTAGCCGCAGAGGTTGCGAAGCTGATCTGAGTCCCTCCATAGGTACTTTGCAACTGTATTCGAGATCTCCAGAAAGAAGCTAAATTTCAGGTTTCAGCATCATAAGTAGACTAAAAAACAAATTAGGGCCAGAGGTGATCAGTGTGCACTGATATTGAATTCTTGATAAGTATTACAAAGGAGGTCCATTTTAAATTGTAGATCCGTAGGTTGACATCAATTATATGCCTGCGTATCTACGCACCTGCAGGGGGAAAATTAATGCACCTACACGCAATTAAAACGCTTACACGTTACTTGTGCCCCTAATCTCAGTATAACAATATTTAAATACCTAAGTAGGACTTACCAACTGAAAATAACACAAATGTATAGATCATTGAAATTGTTTTATTAATCATTAAAAATTCCAAAGCTAGGGGTCAAGTCAAGATGTAGGTAACGTAAAACGTCGAATCGGTTTTTTAGAAAACGGAAAAATGATGCTTGAAACAATTTACGTTGGCGCATGCGCAGAATGAAGTAATGGTTTGAGAAGTATGAAATTTATAGGGGACCGTTTAAAGCCTAACCCACACATTCCTTGAAACTTTAATCAAAATCGGATGAAAACTGTTAGAAAAGCTGAAAAATAGTTGATAAACTCGAATTTGCAAAGTTAGAATAAATTCCATTTGAACGATATCACCTGATAATTCTATTATTGGCACTATATCAGCTGATATTTACAAGGGGATTTCTATTTCCCACTACCTAACGATCATCACAGGAATTCAGAGCTAGATTGGCTAATCTATACATTCGCTAGCAGTGCATGATTTCTCTATGGAGGGTATCGAGCTTAGAAATCCGAAGATGTTTTTTCGATCTTCTAGTCCTTAGGGAAAGCGAAAAGCGAACCGTTCAACGTACAGCGTTGCGGATGGTTTTAATCGATTCTTTGGGATTGTATTCGTCATCAACAAGCAAAAAATCACTTCTGTTACCTTGAAAGTTTACGAGATCTCGAATTTTCAATGTTTAGCCCTTTACCTAATGCTACCCTTTAGAGTTGATAAAAATGTATGCCGAGCTTTTAGTACCATCTAGACCCCGAATGTGATTTTTTAACCCAAGTTTCATAAAACTTGGTAAGTATCGTCTCTTTCCAAATACCCTCCAAGTTTGAGCGAGATCAGATTATTAGACCGTGAAAAAATTATGGCTGTTCAAATCTAGGTTTGCGCACAAGCAGAGTGAAATATTGATTTGTAAACAATGAAACTGATAAGGGACCATCTGTAACCCCCCGCATATTCTCTGAAAATTTCAAAAAAATCAAATGAAAATTGGAGAAGTAATAAATAGAACAAGGATTTCACGTTTGCGCATGCGCTGCAGCTGCCAGTGATACAATTGTTTGAAATTGACATGGGGTGATTAAATCGAATTTTCTCAACTATACTCCAAATATGAGTCAGATCGGACTTTTAGACCTTGAAAAAAAAATCGAGAAATTAGGCGAACGTCGTCATGACGGAGATAACTGACGTCGGCCGGAGGGGGTGCTTGGATGTTGCCGGAGATAGTAAGCAGATGAGATAGTGATGTCTCTCACCACATTCGCTGCAAGTTCGTCTGGAGACATAGTGGTTGTGATCATGATATTGCGAAAAACAATTCAGGCATAGGGTTTTGAATTTAATAAACTGTACACGTTCTTTGACAGGGGCGGAGAGAAAATGCGGGCAAGGGGGTAGAGCAAGTGTTGTCCTCTGCAGCGGAAACAGGGATACAACTTGGGGTTTATTTTGGCGCTGAGTTTCAAATTCAAACAGCACAGTGGGCAGGAGTGTGCGGCGCATGTGCCACGGAGAAAATGACTCGGAAGTGGTGTTCTCTAGCGGATTGTTAGCAGCAACTGAACCATCTGCAACTCTGTTCCAGGAAACTGATCAAATCATCGCATTGCGGAACATTATTCTCATCCCTTACCTGCTCTCGATTGAATTTGGCTTGTAGGTGGAGATTGAAGTTGGCTTGTAAGAAGCTGGTTAGGTCCTCGGCCTCGACTGAATTGAGGGCTTCAATCCAAGCTTTGGATGTGGAGAGGAACCGTTTGAAACGCGCTGCATCCTGAACACATTCTGGATTATGGTTATTTGCGCAAATGTTGTACAGGCGATTCCATTTTGCCCGGAGTTCTCCGAACAGAGAAACTGATAAAATTGTTTATAGGAAGCGTTTTGATTTATTATTTTCAATAATTAACCATTGTAACCGACCAAGAAAAAAAGTTTTCAACTCCCCTCAAAATTTGTAGGTTTAGCTTTCAAGATGCGTAGAATCCAAAAATCAAATTTTAATAAAATTCGTTCATCCCCCGTATGCCTTACAGAACTTTTCTCCAAAACTACTGGAACAAAGTTTTTGAAATTTGGCTCAAAAATCAAACATTGGTAGGGGATGTACCAGTAACATCGGCATCAGTGTTGATCAACCCTAAAGGGTAGTAATTAAGGGCCAACATATTCAAAAATTGAGATCTCAAAAACTTTCAAGGTAACAGTGATGATTTTTTGCTTGTCAATGATAAATGCAATCCCAAAAAATCGATTAAAACTATTCACAATGCAGGTTTTATTAGAAATTCAGATTCGCTCGTCGGGAGTACAAAAAACTGAATGAACAAACAAAGCTTGAAAAAAAAAAAAAAAAAAAAAAAATGGCGGAGATAGAACATAGTTGTTTGGTCCTCTTGGGGCAGTCATTAGAAGCTAATGTCTACAGCCCTCTAGAGGCGGAAATTCTTTGATTTGTGTCATTTCTTCTTGCGATTATCAACGAGATGAGGACCCAAGTGCAACAATTAATCCAGAAATTAATTTGGCAATTATTTACAATTGTTCCATTCGCAGGAAAAAGAAAGACATTTTCAATGAGTTAATTATGAGAGTGAGAACTCTAGCAGAGAGTTTGGGAACTACCGATAGGCGCGGAAAGAATGGCGGTGATTATGATTTTAACTGAGAGCCAAACATGAGGTCTACAGCCAAGTAACTTTTCCTAAATCCCGCCTGAGTTTCTTTTAAAATTATATTTTTTGACACTCAAGACTCCAAGCGAGTCAATGAAGCCCCCCCAGAAAAGTTTGGCTATGGCGACCATGAGCTAATCCCTCGGGAACTATTTGCCTCGTCCAAACTTCCCTTTTTGTGAAGTGGAAAAATTGTACCGAGCTTAAAACTTTTCGGGATCTCTTGAGATCTGGTATTTGATTGAAGACCTCAACAAGCTTTACGAGAAACCAATCAGGCTAGTTTTTATAAGATTCATTAGGTACACGGTCTAATCCCGGAGCCTTTGGATCCTTTGTCTTTGGTATCATTCCTTCTCCTCATCCAAAGAAAAGTCCCTGTCCAACGAATCAATAAGGATAAAACTGATGCTGTAACATATCGAAAGTTCCGGGAGGGTTCAGCATAGCTTCCTGAAATAAGAGGCCAGCTCATGAATACCACATACCGGTTTATTCATAGGTTCGCTTGAATGGAACACCTTGACCAAGCTCCAAAATTGCTTTGAGTCCCTTGTCTCTTCAAATTTCCAGACACAACTTTCTGAGAATTCTTCTTTTTTTTTCAGTGCCACTACCATTTTATTTCCGAACTGCCTTCAACCAATTAAAACGTATCAATTCAAAGTCGGTTTTACGAAGAAGATTAAAAAAAAAAACCTGAACGAGCTGTCTCACTTTTTTACATTCAAAATCAAACTATGTATCACCAGGTCACCCTTTTTTCAATCTTACACATGCTATTGCGACAAAGCCCTTTAAATTATGTAGAAGCCTTTCTCTAATCATACCTAGGGGTATATAAGGCCATCCTCTGGAGACCGAAAAGAACTCAGAAGACAAGAAGACACAGCAGTGTACAGTTGACCAGTGCCACCCTCTACTCTCCTGAATCAGGATATCTTCTGTAAGAAGAACTTCAGTATGAGTCTCTCAGCCTCCTAAAACTTTCTCAACGTTTTTCCATCATTCGTCTTACATCAATCGAACCTCCTCTAGTGCATCATAGAGAATTAGAGCCTCTTTCTTATAAATCAAATCATCTCTGATCCATACATAGTTGTACCTCGTTGGAACCTTCTGTTCAATGCCCGCTGTATTCGCCATCCATCCTGACAAATATAGAGCCTTGTTCGAACTGTTAACCATTGAGTTCTCATTCTTATCACTCCCACTTTTGAGTCTTTTGTGGAAATTAGTAGAATACTAGAATAAAGACTAGCTGAGCCTTGGAAGATTGTTCTTCTTGCTCCCCACTTACAGGTCTTTGGTGGGATATCTGATAAATTAGTCGGTGCCCTGGTGAATTAGAAAGGCGCCCTGGTGTCACTCCTTTCAAAGCTATTTTGGACTATGCAGGTTTGCGAATAGTTCTTTCCAAAGCCATGAAAAAACTGTTACAGGTTGGAAGAAGTTATTAGACAAAGGATCTGCATTAGATAGCCCTTCTTCACAGATCAATGATCCATAGATAATTATCAAATGAAGCCGAGGGAACGTCATTATCAAACAACGCATCAAAAGTAAATTAATAAAATAAAAATAAGCAATAAAAGTAATTAAAAAAAAGGGCGACCTCATGAAGATGGCTTAATTTGCCCATTTTAAAGTTTTTCTCTAATAATTCCAGTCATGCAGCCTGATCCTATGAGCAAATTTTCAGTCAGTCTAACAAGAACAGTGAATTAAATTGAGCCTCAATTGTTTACTTTAATCAAATCAATTGATTTGATTTTCAATTAGTTAAGATTATACAACAACAAAACTGCCAATCATCGATTATTATAAAATTCCAAGAACACTAATCTTGTAAGTGTGCATAACTTTCCTTACCCATAGATATGAGCACAATCAAAGTGTCGATAACCTGCATCAATGGCCTCCTTCACAGCGGTACCCACCTCACCTGGCTTGGACTGAAAAAAAAAATAAAATAAAATAAATAAATAAAATAAAAAAATAAAAATAATATATATATATATATATATATATATATATAGTATAGTTCTGGAGCCAGGGCTGAAAATGGGTAGTAATTTGGGAAGAAGGTTTGAGATTAGATTTTGAAAATTTAGACCATTCTGAGAGAGAAAATCTTTGTCCGTCGAACGGCGACCTCATAAAGATGGCTTAATTTGCCCATTTTAAAGTTTTTCTCTAATAATTACTAAACCTTACCACCTGTAGACATTTTTATACGTAGCTAAGTTGTAGAGCATAAAATAACAAGTGACTCCAGAGCGGCAAAATGGAGCTGCCGTTTCTTGATACGGGCCAGCAAAATGACAGTTTGGAGAACTGTTAGATTCTCCGATGTGCCATTCGCTGGCCAAAATGCTCTCTGGACGTCACCTATGACACCAGCCACTTAGAGGCGAGATGCCAGAACCTTTTGGAAGTGGCGGAAGACCACCGACAAAATAGAAATTGGACGGTAGCATCGAGGCCCACTTCCCCCTTTCTTTGGGATGAAAATTGTCCGGGCACGGGTCAACGCTTTTGGGGCTCTTCCAGATAGTAGCAACAGGTTGAGGATGAGCAGCCTAATATTTTTTGGAGCTTTATTCCAGCGTCGCGCGGAAATATCATCGAGTTCAGCAGAAGTGGAGTTTTTGACGCGGCACTTATGTGCCTCGTCATAGAGCACCGGTGTGCACATGATGCTGCTCAAGGAATCCCTGGTGGAAGCTCGGGGTACCACTGGCTCACCAGGGTTGTGGCTGGGAGCACTCATAAGTGGCTCCCAGTAATCCACTAACTCCTGGAGAGGGGGCATGACTTGTTCATCCCCAGCTCCCTCCAGTACCTCCGCAGCTGCACGAGCCGGATGCTTCCTCCACAATCTCTGGACATGCTGGTATTCCCGCCTTCTCGCTAGCTTAACTGCTCTGCAACCTCCACGAGGCACCACATTAGGAGGAACTCCTCCCTGGTGCCTCGCCACGGTCGCTTCCTCAACCTGCGGGAAGATCCTCTGCACATAGGCCGCGACCTTGTCCTCCAAGCCATTTGGCCCTCAACAGCCCGCCTCGCCAGACACTGCAGGTAGGCACTCCCATAACTAACAATGTTGCCTACCTGCTCCCCGAGCCTCAACACTTTAGTCTTCAAGTCTTCAAGAAGACCGGAGGTCCAGGGGGAGGATTGCTGAATGGCGGGCTGCTGCCCCACCCCTATCGGAGATGCGAAGGAGGCCCCACGGCTATTTGCCAGGATTGCATCCTGGAAAAGCTGCTTATAGTGGGGCCTCAGGCGATGAGATTGAATGGCAGAAAGCGTGCGCATGGGAAAACGTGCTTGCAAGAAAACATTTAGGTATATTTTGTACCCCATTACGCACAGCCTCGGCCTCCTCTGCTACCATTTGCCGCAAATCCTCAGAAGCATAACTGGGCCGCTCTTGCTCTATATCTATTGCAGCGTTGGCCTGTACAGGATGCTTCTGCCAGACGTGGGCACTGAGGCCACGCTTGGAGCTGAAGGCCCTCTCACAGTGGGCACACTGGTGGGCATTTACAGGGGTCGTGGAAGAGGATGAGGGATAGGAAGACGAGGATGAAGAAGAGGGAGAGGATGGCCGAGAAGCAGGGGTTGAGGCTCATTGTTTGTCGACATCATAACGGAGAGACACAGATAAGAAGGGACAGGAGACCCGTTGACACGAGCCTCCCCCCTAATTGCCATTGGGTCATTTCGCCACCCTCTGTTCACCCAGAGGGTGCCCGGGTTGGACGACGGGGACGTATGACCATGACTTGGGTAGGGATATGAAGGAGCTCCGAAGAGATAAAAACACCAACAGTTACCCTACCCCAGCAACCCGGTTAAAAGCATACCGGTGGCTCCTAGGTGCATTGCGCCCACCTGGGCTAAACACTAACCGGTAGGCAGGCGCTTCAACCCTTTCTTTTTTTAATATATATTTATTTATAACTGTTATTTACTTATTTATTTATACCTGTTTTAATTTAGTGATTTCAAACTGTTGAATTATTATATTTTACACACAAACACCACCCGCCAATCACACACTTGCCCCTTGGTTTTGCCCAAACTTATCACCCAGCAACCTCTGCGCTCCTCTTCTTTCCTTTCCACTGATGTCCGCTGAACTTCCCCCGATCCCCTCTTCCACACTCAACACCGTGGGAGCTCGAGGTCTTCGGTGGAAGACTTCAGTCACTGATAAAGCATCCTCGAGAAACGTCTGACGTAAGACCATCTTTGACCCTCATGTTTTATCTCTCAATGAAGAATATATATATATATATATATAATATATATATATATATATATATATATATATATATATATATATATATATATATAAAACAAAAAATATAGTTTTGACAAAGGCGGACCTTTCCTTTCTTGTAATGATTCACTTATGATGTATACCCACTGATGTAATGGGTATTGCAACTAACTTTTTTTTTAAGTGAATTTTTATGAAATTTCTCTTCACTTTGTCTATAAATTTAATGTTACCTGAAACATAGGGGTAAGAGGGGAATATATGAGAAGCACAGTGTTCAGTAATTGATTTATTTCTTACATGAAAAAAGATCCAGAAGTTCAGCATGTTATTCTGAAATAGTACCCCGGTTTACAGCTCTTACCACAACCCCTACCACCACTAATCTGTTTAACTGAAAGAATATTGGAATTTGGGATCGATGTCCTCATCCTCGTCCATCTGGGTGCCGTTGAGGCAATAGCCTGGACAATTAATGCATGCTGTTGAGCAGTTAAGAGCTGCTTTTCTGCACCTAGGTACATCTACTCCTGTAAAAATGTTTCTGACAGCAGCAGAAAATAGTTTGCAGGATAAGGTCGGGGGCTGAATTTCTATCAGAGAATGTGGGAGTCAGCTCACCATTCCTCAATTCTCATCCTGGAACCCCCACACACACAGCTGAGGGTAGAAAATTCCCAACCGATTGATGGATTTGGTAATACACGCTGTAAGCATAGTATTTCACTGCACCCTCAGTTGGTGGAAGGGTAGAGATGTCAGATGGAGGGAAGGAATGATTTATAGCGGAATTCATTTGAAGATTTCTCCTTAGCTGCTGCTCCGAACCACTTGGTGGACCAGCTCTTTCAATTTATGTGTTGGTGTGGATCTTCGCTAAACGTTATAAGAAGAATAAGGCATTGCAGGAAGTTGCCACTTTTCCACACCACATGAATTGAAAGAAATGGTAACACAGCCATTTTCAAGAGGTACGGAGCAGCAGCTAAGGAGAAATCTTTAAATCATTCCTGAAGTCGGTTGCCACGATCAAAGCCGACATCTCTACCCTCCCACCAACTGCTGAGGGTGCAGTGAAGTACCATGCTTCCAGCGTGTTTTACCAAATCCATCAAAGGTTTGGGAATTTTCTGCCCTCAGGTGTGTGTGTGTGTGTGGGGGGGGGGGGGGGTATTCTAGGATGGGATTTGAGAAATAGAGAGCTGACACCCACATTCTCTATTAGAACTGCAGTCCCCGACGATATCCTGCAAACTGAAAAATTGTGACAGCAGCAGATGTAGGTGCAGAAAAGCAGCTCTTAAGGTGGAATTTCTCCCTGACGCGGCTGCGGCCCGCGACCAGACGCTCTCCACTCCTTCAGTGTTTTTAGATGAAACCGATTTCCCCGACGCGGCCGCAGCCGGCGGCCAGCTTCTGCGGCTACATGGTCTTGAAAACCACTACATCTCAGCCGCCCCGGCTGCGGCCCGACTGGTCGAGGGAGCAGTCTAGCCGCTCGCCTACGCGGCTAGGGTATGCAGACCCACAATGGGGTTCTCTATTTTACTGTACTCTATTACGGGTTCTCTATAGAGGGATACTCTATTTTGCCAAATTCAGACTCACCTGAAGATAATAAGTACCAAACCAACGTTCCCTCCCCTCATAATTATACATCAGTCTGAAAAGAGCGACTTGTTTGTGCATTAAGAAATTATGTACCAACCAATTGTTACTCATAATAAAAAATACTCTGCCAAACTAGCACATAGCTTCCTCATCCCTAACGTTCGCGCATGCGCATGGGCTTGAAATACCTACATTATATGGCACCATCTAGGATTTACCCCACATTCCTGAGAACCGATTGAATATTGAAATCGGACCAAAACTTTAAAATTTGAGGCTGTTATGACAATTATTGCCTCAAAGTTAGGGCGACTTTTTCTTCAGCAGAAATAGGTACTGAAACTTGTGCTGTAGAGGTCGTTCACTGTAAGGAGGCGCGTTTCTCCAAACCGTCCGGCAAAAGTTTGCGCAGCTAGACTGAAGTTTTCACATCCCCTCTCTTACCACCCTATTACCTGGTAGCCTACTCCGCAGAAAAGACAAAGCAGGAGCGGGAGGGAAGAGGACGGATAATGTTGGCGAGGGAGGGAAAAGAACGGGAGGGGTTCAGGTCAGGCAGGGTAGGACTGGGCGTTGGGCAGGGGAAGGGTCCCACTGCGCAGCCCTGCTCTTCAGAGCCCCTCTCGGAGAAACGCGCCTCCTTATAGTGAACGACCTCTACCATATTTCGTGAGGTCTTCTCTCACCAACGAAACGATGAGGTGAAATTTTTTTTTTTAAATACTTTTTTATTTGTGATAAAGGTGATACATATTACTTTAAAAATGACAATGTTACGACCCCCTATAAGAAAACTTGTGCTGGGGGTCGGAGTGCTGACTCATCCTAATTATAATTAAATTTATCATATCAACATACGTAATGTATCTTACAGAAAAAATAAAAATAAATAAAAAATATATATATTTGTATTTATTTATTATAAATAAATAAATAAATAAAATAACCATCAAAATTTATACATTGAAAATCTACCACGGAAACGAAATTGTACTTCAATGAAATCGGTCGAATACATGATTCAAAAGTCCAAAAGGCATACTTAAAGGGTTGAAATGAAGTACTTTGTCAATTTATTTTTTAAAACAAGTAGCGAAACCTGTTTTCCCTTTCAAGGAGGATGGGAGAGAATTAAAACGAGAGACCCTCCAAAATGAATACAACCTCTGTCCCAGGGGTGGCCCGTGAGGGGGGGCATCGGGACATTGCCCCAGTACATTTGGGAAAAAAGTAACAAACTGGAATGAAGACTTTACAAACAACACATCGTTTCAAATTAGAACGAAAAGCGAGGGGTGTAGCTCCATGCTGTGGCTCCAAGGTGGATGCTAGAAGGAATAGGTTTACGCTCCATCCAAGGAGGTTTAAGATCCATCTACCAGCGAAAAAGTACGTAGATTATGATAATATCACTCTATTGAGAGGGAAATTCCGTCGATTCAGGTTAGACTGTGAAGGGGAAAAAAAAGGGAAATAAAGGGCAAGAAACGGGAAATAAAGGGCAAGGAACGGGAAAAAGAGGTCATAAAGGGATATTTCTCATGATTTTGGGGGCTTTGCCCCAGAGAGGGTTTCCAACTTTTCTAAAGACTGTAGAATGAAATTTACGTTATGAGTGGCTTCCACTAGAGGAGTTTCGGTTTATTCCATTAGCCAAACTGATTTCTTCTGGTCACTCCATGCTAAGAGTTCCCTGTTGTTGAATACGTATTTTGTAATAAAGTCCTTTGTATTGTCGGTCGAGTTGGAGTGCGTTGTTCTATGTGTAGAGCTACATAACCCTTTTCCGTCGGTAGTTACGAATAGTTACAAAAAGAAATAACAACGACAGTTACAACGATCACTTTGAATAGAATTCGCACCGAAGGACGACGTTCATCGACGGATTTACGTAAGTTGAAGTTTAGTCAGGTAGTGATTTTGACATTTTCGACATTTTCATGTCTTTGCTTTGGCACATAAACTGAAAAATCGTCACGAAAACTTGCACACACGATACCAATAAATAAAATAGAATCACTGTGTTGCGTAGAGAACAATCAACTGTTTTCTTTATGTCTTTGCTATGGCACATAAACTAAAAAAACGTCACGGAAAATTGCTCACGAAAATATTTTGATGATTTCCGCTTACAACCGAGTCGTTGCTAGGGAAATGGTACTTCGTCGTTTTTCATCCCACAAAATTCGTTGACCATTCGTTCGAAAGCTCTCAATTTATCCAACCATATTATGTTAACTACTGCGAAGTGCGTGGCCAACAAGCTGAGTTATGAGCAAGGTTATTTGAATAATTTATTGTGTACACTCAGGTGATCATTCTCAATAATTGATATTGTGAACATGATTGCAACCGCTTGTTAATTTCTGATGATTTCATTGAGCTGGTGTTTCGATGATTTGATTCATAGCAGGTGATCCGAATATTGCGAGAACGGTTTGATTTGTGAAGCGGTGGTTAAATCATTATAATAGGTAATTTCTATACTTTACACTATAGGAAGCTGTAATTTCGTATGTAGCCTCTTTAGAACATTTACTTGACGATGCCCAGGGTGCGGATCAGATGAGATACTTAGTAAGTAGGTACCTATAAGATAGTATTTTTAATTTAATTTGTTTATCTAATTAATTTATATTTAATTTATCAATACTATTTAATGATGATGATTGATTATTATTTAGTAGCCATATTCTATCATAACAGTTGCCCAAGGCATGACATGACCCAAATGGGATTTATGTATCATGTGTTTAGGTCAAAGTTAATTCACACTGAAAACAAAAAAAAATGGAAGAAAAACCTCAATGCTCTTCTTGACTGTCAAATAGGTAAATATTTGTGTGCCCCACAACAAGGAATGAACCATTGCATTGTGAAAAATTTTTTTTTTAGCTTCATGATCGAAATCAAAACTGGGGCCTAGGTATGCGGCCGCGCCTCTCTGAGAAAACTTTCTTTCACAGCGCGGCGCGGCCGGCGGCTGAGTATCTACATGACAAAATCGCGTGCCGCAGCCACCACACAGTGGGACGAAATGCGATTCTGGCTGGACAAAAATATTTTATTGGCTGTTCTTATAGGAAATTTCACGCTGATTCCGAATATACCATATGTTCCTATACCTAAAATAGCTCTTTAATGGATATTTCTTGAAAAAACCGCGAAAAAACACGTTTTTTGAAATATTTCCCCATTTTTCGTTTTTTCCTAATTTTTTTGCTAAATGGAAAAGTTATAGCGAATTAAATTCTGCGTCGATTCGTCACCAAGGAAAGTAAAACGTTTGGTAAAATAAGGAAGTTATCGAATGGAAGTTTCCAAGACCGGAAAATACCATTTATTGCCGTATTAGAGGTGAAACTTGATATTCAATCGACTTTCACAAAAAAGAAAAGTTGTAAACCATCAAATTCTACAGCGATTGACTACCAATTTTTTCGAAAAACACCAATAATTAAGAGAGTTACGATGTTTCAAAGTTTTTGACAACTCCTATTTCCACTTTTTCACTATGCTGATTCCCAGGAACCTTTCTTCACCTCACCATTCCTTCATATATGCATTCAACAACTATTATGGTACACCGTGAAACCAATTCCAGCTGCAAATATTTGCAAGTAATCACGATCCCCTCGTCAACGTTGTGAAAGTGTGCCAAAACTCTGGTATAATTGCTTCAAAGTCATAGGAACCCTACCGTAAATTTATTGCACCTTGAAAGTGAAATCAATTTCGAGAGCAAGGAATACCTAGCACTGTGAAGTCTGGCCTAGCCCAACAGTTAACGTACGATAAACAGATTTTTTGGGTGGAAAAACCTCCTTCAATGTATGAGGAACCTTAGAATTACGAATGACCTACTAGGTATATGAACGATTTACAATACACGATTTAATTTATTATTCAGTATTTACAAGGACAATTCACTGAGTGCCAAATCATCGTCACTGGTGGAAATATCATCGTCACTGGTGGCAAGATTGGCATTGTTAGTGTCTTGATGATTTTTCAGAAGAGAAGACACTTCGTCGCTGAAAGGCTTCTGATTTTTTAATGGAGCGGCTTGGGGACTCTTGATCAGTGGATCAGAAGAAATTAGTAATTTTTTTAAAACATCTCTGTTTGAATCTACTCTAGAGAATTTTCTAGAAAAATGCTCTCTAAATTTTTTGAACTCTTTATGTCGTATCTCCTGGACATGTTCCGACAATTGGCCAATGGGTATGGAAAAATTCTTTACTAGTTTATGACCGTGTATCAGGATTTTGTGTACTCATTATCCTCACTTTCACAACGTTGACGAGAGTCCTAATAACTGAAGGCCATGGTTCAAAGTGTTCGAGGATGAGGAACATAATAATAGCGCTAGAAAGGAGGTTTTTCCACCCAAAAAATCTGTTTATCGTACGTTAACTGTTGGGCTAGGCCAGACTTCACAGTGCTAGGTATTCCTTGCTCTCGAAATTGATTTCACTTTCAAGGTGCAATAAATTTACGGTAGGGTTCCTATGACTTTGAAGCAATTATACCAGAGTTTTGGCAAACTTTCACAACGTTGACGAGGGGATCGTGATTACTTGCAAATATTTGCAGCTGTAATTGGTTTCACGGTGTACCATAATAGTTGTTGAACGCATATATGAAGGAATGGTGAGGTGATGAAAGGTTCCTGGGAATCAGCGTAGAGAAAAAGTGGAAAATAGGAGTTGTCAAAAACTTTGAAACATCATAACTCTCTTAATTATTGGTGTTTTTCGAAAAAATTGGTAGTCAATCGCTGTAGAATTTGATGGTTTACAACTTTTCTTTTTTGTGAAAGTCGATTGAATATCAAGTTTCACCTCTAATACGGCAATAAATGGTATTTTCCGGTCTTGGAAAACTTTGAAATTCGATAACTTCCTTATTTTACCAAAAGTTTTACTTTCCTTGGTGACGAATCGATGCAGAATTCAATTCTCTATAACTTTTCCATTGAGCGCAAAAAACGTTTCCAGTACATCTTAAGGATGAAAAATGGGAAAATATTTCAAAAACATGTTTTTTTTTTTTTTTTTTTTTTTGAGGTTTTTTCAAGAAACATCTATTAACCCTTTCGCGACGGCCGCCGTATTAATACGTCGGCACAGATGTCCTCCGTAACGCCTAACGACGTATTAATACGTCGGCCATCAAGTGCTCCGTAACGCCTGCTTTCGCGTTTTCGAATTTCCCTCCATTCTGTCGACTCTCATGCCATCCATTGAGAGGCATTGTAACTAACATTTACGTCTAGTATCTAATAGAATGCGCTGAGATCAAAGACGTTGTCGAGAGTTTTTATTCACATCAAAATAGCAGGAAAAACGTTGACTTGGACACTTGTTTTTTGCCCGCATTTGGTCTTTGTCATAATTTTACTCATACCTGTTTCCATACTTGTACTTTCTTTCACCTTTTTATTCCTCACAGGTGGACGGATGAAGGAATTCCTAACGAAATGATAACCGGGAGTGACAGTGAGTTAGGTAGTGATGTGATTGACGTTGAAATTGAATTTCGTTCAACAAACTTTTTGGATCAACTCAAAGACGATTATTTTGACGATTTTCTCGATGATGGTGATCATGATACTTGGGGCATTTCAAATTCTAATATTCTTGATCCAGTTCCGAAAAGCGAAGGTGGTTCACCGCGTGTGGAGGGCCAATTATTCAGGAGGTTGGAGGGCTCCGAGGCAGTCAGGCCAGGCGCGTTGTAGTGGCTGAACTTCGCCTGTCGCGAAGGGGTTAAAGAGCTATTTTAGTTATAGGAATATATGGTATATTCGGAATCAGCGTGAAATTTCCTATAAGAATAGCCAATAAAATATTTTTGTCCAGCCAGAATCGCATTTCATCCCACTGTGTGCCGGCCGCAGCCGCGTCAGGGAAATTCCACCTTCAACTGTTCAGCAGCATGCGTTAATTTTCAATGCTGTTGCCTCAGCGGCATCCAGATGAACGAGGGAACGAGGATGAGGACATAGATCCCGAATTCCAATATTCTTTCAGTTCAACAGATCATTGGTGGTAGGGGTTGGGGTAAGTGCTGTAAACCAGGGTACTATTTCAGAGTAACATGTTGAATCACATGCTGTACTACTGGGTCTTTTTTCATGTAAGAAATAAATCATTTACTGAACACTTTGCTTCTCATATAGGTATTACCCGTTTACCCCTATGTTTCAGGTATGTAACATTAAATTTATAGACATTTGGAAGAGAAATTTCATAAAAATACACTCAAACAAAAAAAGTTTGTTGCAATACCCAATAGGTACGTATCTACCTAAGTGAATCACTACAAGAAAGGAAACGATTTTGAGTCTTTAATATTTGACCTGCCCGCCTTTGTCAGAACTACATTTTATGTGGAGCCGACCGTTATCTATATATATACATATACGGATAAATACAAAAATTTACATAGTTTAGCAGTAAATATAATCCTATACACGTAAATTGGATGTGGTATACACTGGAAGGCAGGTTTGAGGTTTATTAGAAACCAACTTTGGTCAGAGTAGTGGCGAAAAGAGAAGTTCCGGAAATCAGCTTTTTTTTCAAAATTCTGTAACTCGAAAACGAATGAAGATGAAGAAAAAAATATGCAAGAAGATTCTTTTAGTAAATTGTATCAGCTTTCTTATGGCGTAGCATAATTTTTGTGGGATGCATAGTTTTCGATTTATAGGCAAAAAAACCAAAGAGTTCGAAATTCCGGCAGTTTTGGGCCCCCCACCACTTTGCCTCTACAAAACGGAAGTTAGTGAAAAACGTTGTCTATTTCCACGAAAAATAAAGAGTTACAATGTTAAATGATTTCGACGGTTAGGCCATCATCAGTAACAAACAATAACTGAAGACACATTAGAAAGGATACAGCTTTTATAGTCACAGGTGAAGGGAGATTGAATCCCATTGGTCAAGAGAAAGGAAAGGGGGCAGGAGGTTATTGTTATTATTTGTTATGGAGTTATTGTTTGTTACTGATGATGGCCTAACCGTCGAAATCGATTTAACATTGTAACTCTTTATTTTTCGTGGAAATAGACAACGTTTTTCACTAACTTCCGTTTTGTAATGGGTTTCCACAACTTCGTCGGGAGTGATTTAGTTCATACTTTGCCTCTAGGTCTACGCTCGGGGACTTTTGGTATTTTTGCCTCCTACCTACCCCGAACACATCCCTGAAGTCAAAAAATAAATTCTTGTCCTAGATTGGTAGCCTAGGATCATTCGTTGACTGGACTATTTTATCAGATGCCATGGTGAGTGATGATTGCTTCCGATACAGTCAAGGTCTTTTTGCAGTAGGATAACTGCGTGTCGGCGAAAATAATAGTTCCCAGTTAGAGAGTGAAGCAAGTTGTGACTTTCAGCCGACTTGAAAGGGTTATGTGTAATGAATGTTTTAATGATAGCTTGGCAGTGTACAGCTCTTGAAACTTACCTTCCAGGTGCCTAGCCCGAATATGGGCATCTCAAACCCGGAGTTCAGCTTGATAGTAGGAATGACAGGAGCCGGCATCATCGAGGAGATCAGCGGATCAAGAGAAAGAATTCGGTGGAACAGTTATACAAGATTTTCAACAAGTATGATAAGATTACAATGCCTCAAGTATCTGACAACGGTCTACCTAATCCAAGACAGATTAGATAAGACTACCTACGTAATTGGAACAATAGAAAACAGATTCAGTACTTGTATTATCATAGGCTGATAGGCTCTACAAAGCCTGTACCGGTGGCTTCATTTGAACTTTTGCACAGAACAACTTGTTTCCAAGTTGTTTGCATTAATTTACTTACATGGCTTTGTGTTTAAATAATGTGGAGGCATGGAAGAAGAGGTACGTAGGGCTATTCAGGTAGTTTAGTCTTCAAACCATAGAAACCGCTACTATCTCGACGGACCAGAAAATTGACTCTGTGCTGCCAACTCCATTGCCTCCTTGTTATATGACCTTTTATTAGTTAGGGTTTGTTCGGACACGTAGTTCGTAACCGTTCGTAACTGGACACGCCCACTTTTGGCTGTTCGGACAACACGAGAACCAGTTCTGGAAGACCTCGAACTAGCAGTTCGTTGTTCGGACGTAGTAGTTCGTTACCGTTCCGAACCAGTTCTACCAGTTCTGTCTTTTTTCCAGAACTAATAGTTCTAGACATGCGCAGTAAACAAGCTTGGCCCCGCCCCGTATGCACGTACCTCCCGCCTAACTTTCAAGTTGTCATCAGCCTTCTTAATTCACGTTCTCGCGCTCACATTTTTATCTGATGTCTCTTCAATTTATCTTGCCCTTAATGTTTCATACAACTGTAAGTAACTCGTGTAGGTACACGATTGCGACCTTACGGTACGACATAAAAACATTCCGATTCTAGAGATGGGTTTCTATACCCCTACTTAAAATAGCCTAAAATTATTATTTTAGGGTTAACAAATCGAAGTATGTGAAAAAACGTCTTTTTTAGCAGTTGTTGCCTTTGCTCTTAAACGCCTCGAGGGATTTTGTTGAAATTCATAGGAGTTATTCTTCTTCTGGGTGCAAATTATATTCAGTTCCCCTCATCCCGTAAGACTGGTAGGTAAGGTAAGTATGGGTAACTGGGACCGGGATTTACAACATTCAAAAAAGAATTAATGTTTATCTACCCGTAGAATTTTTTTACTTGAATGAAAATTCAAAATAGCATTTTGGTTTGTTAATGGGGCTTATATAGAATGGGTTTCTACATCAAAACTTTTTTTAATATGATAAATATTATTTATAAAAATTTTTTTTTTTTTTTCTAAGTTCAGTGGGCCCAGTTACCCGAGGCTCTTGAGGTATCTGGGCCATCCCCCTTCATTTTCCTTATGAATCTTAATTCAAACTGTTTAGGCATCTGGGCCCATTCATCAACTATCAAGGTTTTTTATTTTTATTTTTTTAAATTTTTTCCTTGAAATTAAAGCAGGGAAACAAGAGATGTAACCAATCCTGGCATACAGCCATGAGGGATTCAGAAGAAAAAAAGTATGAAATAAAGTGCATTAAACTTTGTATGTAAATCAAATATCTTCAAAATTAATGAAAAAATTCCAAAAACCATGAAATATGTATTTTTTAAGAAAAAAATTAATAATATTTAATGGATGTGCCATTAGAAAAATCACAATATGTTTCAAGTTGACTAAAAACAATCATATAAAAAGGAGGACTGAATGCAAAAACTAGAAAAAACTGTTCTTAGTTTATATGAAAAGGAGTTGAAACGAAATTCCCTCAACATTACCCTGTCAAATGAACAAGTACATATGAGGTACCTAAGTAAGAAGGAACAAATGTACCATGTTAATAGGTAAATATTTGATAAGTTGGTAGTTTAAAAAAATTAGTGCTAAAAGTAGGCACGTTGTTTGGAGAAAATCCAATCATAGCTAGTTTAATATAGTTGGTACCTAGCTACATAGGTAGGTACTTGACTAAGTAGCATCTGTTACGCTCCAGGAAAATAACTCTCACAGTCGAAGAGGTTTGGTCACCCTGGCCTCCTGGCTCTGATCGTTAGAGCGTTGCAACTCCGAGAAAATACTTTCTCGTAGTTGTGACGACTCGAGTTCGAACTCCTGTCGAGGTATCAAATATTTTTAGCCCGTTACAGTGGCGCAGTCAGTAGGACTGGATTAGGATTAATTTCCCGGAGTTGCAACGCTCTAACGACCAGAGCTAAGAGGCCAGGGTGACCAAACCTCTGCGACTGTGAGAGTTATTTTCCTGGAGCGTAACACATCATTTGGTTTTTGAATGTATTAGTCAAATAATAAACCATGTACCTACGTCAGAGACACTAAACATTCCTCTTTTATTTGTAGGAACCGGGGGTTTTATTATCTTCAGTATCTCGTAGTCATTATACAACAAGATATCCTCAACTTCTGGCCACTTCCAGCTTTTCAGCCCAGCACATTTCATGTGTTTCACCCGAACTCTATCATTTTCTACCTCCAATACCTGTCCTGGATATGTATTGCCGTCATATTCAACAGCAACAAAATCTCCAGGAATGACAGTGATGGACCCTACAACATTAGTATCAGAGTCGGATCTGGTAAAACTGTAATTTTCATCAGAGTTGCTATCTGAATCGGTTTCATCATCCAGTAAAGTGTTCCTTCTAGAGGTACCAGCAGGAATCTTGATCTTCAACTCCTTAGATGTCTTCTGGGTTTTGCTCAGGTTACTGGTGCTTGGAACACTATCCTTTGCGTAACTGGGCCCTGGGGTGGGTCCAGTTACCCAAAGGGTATGGCCCAGTTCCCCCAAACGTGACAAAAACATTGGGTACCCGGGACCCCCCCTCCAAAATTCATGCAACAAGTGGTTTAGTAAAAATACTCATCTGCACACAAACAACAGTGTCTCCTTAGATAATTCAAACACTCACATCTTCAATAATTCAAAAAATGTATTTACAAGGCTGTGCAGACCTGATGTTGTTGGAGTGTTGTTTCGCAGCTTTAAGTTGCAAAACTTTGAGACATCCTCACAAACAGACAAGATGGCTAAATCAAAAATGACCTGTTGTTCTGGAAGCTCCGTCTGGCCAGTGATGTCAACGCATCAGCCAAAAATTTCTCTTTCCATTTAGAGACAACTGGGGAGGGTATGGCCCAAATACCCCATGGGCCCAGGTACCCATACTTACCTTACTTAATTAGCAAAAAAGTTCTTAAATGGCCAATTGGGGGGGGGGGGGGGGGGGGGGGGGGGAATAATCGGTTTTAGCACTTTTTGGTCTATTCTCCAAAATGGCTCGAGGGATATCAATGAAATTCATAGGAGTTACCGAGGTAAAGTTCAGTTCCTGACAGGGCAACTCACAACGAATGATAAAGAGTTTTAGTTCAGATTTATGTGTTCAGTAGCCATTTTCAAAACACATCAAAGTCAAACCTTGGGCGGAAATACATTGAATATGAAAGTACGTAGTTAAATTCAAAACATTTTATTGAATAACAATTAAGGTATTGCTGTTTAAATGTAGTATCACAAGAACTAACAGGCCTCATAAACATTAACAGGTGGTTAACAGACCTGATAAAGTATAACAAAAATATTGAGTTATAGTTTTTATAACACAAATTACAAACATGTAACCACGTTTTGGGAAAAAGACGGAGAGGTTATCAGGTTATCAATTCCGAACTCCACGAAATGGCGTTCGGACTGAGAGTTCAGAACTAAGAGTTCTGAACCGGTTCCCATCCCCTCCCTTTGCAGTTCGATTCCGAACTAGATGAATTCCGAACTGGTTCAGAACTACGTGTCCGAACAAACCCTTAATAATGCAATGTGTGATAAATATTTATCGGCTATTTATATAATAGCTTTTATTGGCACCTTAAATTTGGGAGATTTTCAGATTCATCCTGAGATTTTTTGGGGATTTTTCTTGGTGAATTCAGAGAAATGTTGCTGAAACGGGTAGGCAGCAATGAGATTACACGACTTTCAAAATGGCCGTACACCGATCAGCTGATGTCATTTGAGATGTTAAAAGATGTGCTACACACGTTCCTTTCCTACCTCCTCATCCTCAAAAAGGAGCCACGCCCACGAAGGAGGTAGTGAAGGACCGTGTGTACCGATGAAGGAGGGAGGAAAGTAGGAGGCTCCTACGTAGGAAGAAAGGAAGGTCCAGAATGTGCTACCTTCCTACGTAGGAGTTTCCCCCACTCTTTTAACCTTCACGGAGGAGCGTGTGGAGGCATTTTTGCTTTCCTTCCTTCCTACTTTTCCCTGTTTTCCCCACCATTTGTACCAACTCCTGTTATCATATGTTATCAATCATCTAGTGTCTCGAAAGGTGTCTTGAAGTTCGTCATTGTTTGTTTTTGTTTCCCCGTCAATTTATTGAAATGTCCAATGAAAAAGCAGTGTTGAGTGAAATAGCATATCAATATGCTTAAACAGTTAAGTACCTCACTTGTGGGATCAAAGCCATGAACTCTATATGAATAAGGAGAAAAGAAATGAGGGGGACCTCGAGCTTTTGTCCGTGTGTATGTAATAGTTGGTTTTCTAGGGTTGAGCGGTCGGGTGAAAACCTACTACTACGCTTGCCCAACGCTTAAACTAGGTAGGTTAAGGTACTTACCAGAACGGGGACTGGATCTACGAAGTCGCAGCAAGCCAGACGTAGGGGTTGTTGACTAGGCGTCCCAAGGGATCGCCGAAAAATAGCCCTACTGTCTGATAAATTATCCAGACGCTGCTGGATGACTCTAAGGTTTTTAAAGGTAAGTGAAACTTCGAAAAATTTGGAAGAAGAAGCAGTAGGATTCGGAGCGCTTTGGCTTCCGTCCAAAATGAAATAAAAGGTGAGTAATTAGACTTTAGAAAAATAGTTAATGGAGTTAAGCTCCTGAAATATTATTATTAAATTTGATTTGCTTTTCGTATATCACCAGGAAGAGGTCCAGATCAAGAAGAAGGCCGTTTGCAGAAACACAATAATGGTCTAATTAATAAAAATATCAGAAGAGTCAACATGAAATAAAAACAGTACAAGAAATGAATAAATCTTACAACTACTTAAAGGAATTTAAAATGAAATGAGAATCTTGACGGGGATAAGATACCCGAATAAAAAATGCGAGATGGCGGAGGGCCGAAACAATTTAGGGAAAGTGGCGTCTCCAACTAGGACGCGAACGCTTAGCAAGATGGCGACCGGGGTGAAGCCCCAACAAGAAATGAATGCGTGGTTTTACCACTTTTGAAACAAAGTATATACATGAAGAACAAAAATTGAGGGAACCACAATGAAACTGTACAATATTATGATTAGAATTTACCGAGTCCTTGGGAGATGTTCCGGGTCTACGCGAGGTTCCACTTTGGCTGGGAGGGCGTACCGGTGCACCAGATGTATCCAAGAGGGGTTCCACAACGTGTCGGGGGTTTCGGGCTTACGATTCAACTGAGACTGACTATTGACTTCACTATTCACACAAACTGTCTCTTCACTTCTACTGATTGACTTCACTATTCACACAGACTATTTCTTCCTTCAACTATCTCTATCCGACCTCGTGCCGGTACACCTTCGGTCACGATCCGGGTCACAAACAAAACGTATCAGGTCACTGGAAAGGGGGTTCCTGCTTCAGGAGAGGTGCTGCGAGTGGCTCGATTATGACGCGACTGACGGCCGTTGCGGCGGCCAGTCGCTTCCTTCCCCTTTTCTCCCACCATGCTCCCCCACCCCCTCCCCGGCTGCGCGTCGCCTCCTGCGCTCCCTCCCCTCCCACCGGTCCCACCAGCTGATCCGCTGCATGGATCGGCGCGACATGGATTGCTAGCATGGACCGGTCCCTTCTCCACCGGTGCCTGAGGTGCTCCATCACATGTATGTCCTCTGCATCCAGCACACCAGCAAGAGGTTTTGGTGGCTGAATGTGGTCCTTTGCAATTATAAAGCTTTGGACCACAACCTCCTCTTTTTCCTAGGTTTCTGTGTAGTACTTACTACCGCGAGTGCAATGAGGGTTTGAGGTAAATTGTCAAGAGACATTGTGGGAAAAATATAGCAAAAATAAAATTGAGGCTAAATCGTTACAAAAAAAGGTGCCCAGAACTGGCAACGTGAATATTAATAACCGTCAGTGCTGTCGATCAAAGAACCGGGGATTTCCATACAAAAAGGGAAATTTCCCCCACAAAAAGGAAAATTCCCCGCGATGGGTCACACTGAATGACAGTGGGTAGGAAGGAAAAGGGTGGGAGGGACAACAAGCGTAGCAGTAGGAGGAAGGAGGAAAAATGAAGGAGCGTCTGTAAGAAACATCCTCTTTGAGGAGGGTAGGAAGGAAGGGAAGGAACGTGTGTAGCGGCCTTTAAGCTTTCCTTTCCTACCTCTTCAAAAAGGAGCCACGCCCATGAAGGAGGTAGTGAAGGAACGTGTGTAGCCATGAAGGAGGTAGGAAAGTAGGAAGCTCCTACGTAGGAAGAAAGGAAGCTCCAGCCCGTACTTCCTTCCTACGTAGGAGCTTCCCCCACTCTTTTAACCTCCACGGAAGAGTGTGTGGAGGCATTTTTGCTTTCCTTCCTTCCTACTTTTCCCTGTTTTCCCCGCCATGTGTACCAACTCCTGTTATCATCTGTTATCAATAATCCATTGTCTCGAAAGGTGTCTGAATATCGGCACTAGTTAGTTTGTTTCCCCCAGAAAAATCAATAGAAATTCTACCTAGCCTTCACTTTTCGAGTTAATAACAATCTAAAGTCACAAATTTCGGTATCATCACGCAAATTTTAGAATGACTCTCAGCCCAAAAACATATTTATGTTAAAACTACCTTGATGGTATGCTTCAGGCATTCAAATATCGTGTCGCACGTATCAGCGACAATGGATGATAGAGCCTGCGGTGAAATTGCCGTGGTGAACTTCATGTCCAATGACTTCCTCCCTGTGGCCAAGTACCGCAACGTTGCTATCAGACGTTACATCGGACTTATGGCTTCACGCATTAAGTACAGTGTTCTGTCTCGCGATGTAAGGTGTAACCATGTTCAGTAATTCCACAAACACTTCCTGTGGCATGCGTAGGTAACTGCATATGTCCTCTGCATCCAGCACACCTAAGAGGTTTTGGTGGCTGAAAGTGGTCCTTTGCAAATATATAAAGCTTTGGACCACAACCTCCTCTTTTTCCTAGGTTTCTGTGTAGTACTCACTACCGCGAGTGCAACGAGAGTTTGAGGTAAATTGTCAAGAGACATCGTGGGAAAAATGTAGCAATAATAAAATTGAGGCTAAATCAGTAAATCGTTACAAAAAAGGCGCCCAGAACTGGCAACGTGATAATATTTTGATAACAGCCAGTGTTGTCGATCAAAGAACCAGGGATTTCAATACAAAAAGGGAAATTTCCCCCACAAAAAGGAAAATTCCCCGCAATGGGTCACACTGAATGATCGTGGGTAGGAAGTAAAAGGGTGGGAGAGGGTTTGTTCGAACACGTAGTTCGTAACCGTTCGTAACTGGACACGCCCACTTTTGGCTGTTCGGACAACACGAGAACCAGTTCTGGAAGACCTCGAACTAGCAGTTCGTTGTTCGGACGTAGCAGTTCGTTACCGTTCTGAACCAGTTCTGTCTTTTTTCCAGAACTAATAGTTCTAGACATGCGCAGTAAACAAGCTTGGCCCCGCCCCGTATGCACGTACCTCCCGCCAAACTTTCAAGTTGTCATCAGCCTTCTTAATTCACGTTCCCGCTCTCACATTTTATCTGACGTCTTTTCAATTTATCTTGCCCTCAACGTTTCATACAACTGTAAGTAACTCGTGTAGGTACACGATTGCGACCTTACGGTACGACATAAAAACATTCCGATTCTAAAGATGGGTTTCTATACCCCTACTTAAAATAGCCTAAAATTATTATTTTAGGGTTAACAAATCGAAGTATGTGAAAAAACGTCTTTTTTAGCAGTTGTTGCATTTTCTCTTAAACGCCTCGAGGGATTTTGATGAAATTCATAGGAGCATAGGAGCTTCTTCTGTGTGCAAATTACATTCAGCTCCCCTCATCCCTAAGACTGGTAGGTACTTACCTAATTAGCAAAAAAGTTCTTAAATGGCCAATTTGGGTGGGGGAATAATCGGTTTTAGCACTTTTTGGTCTATTCTCCAAAATGGCTCGAGGGATATCAATGAAATTCATAGGAGTTACCAAGGTCAAGTTCAGTTCCTGACAGGGCAACTCTCAACTAATGATAAAGAGGTTTAGTTCAGATTTATGTGTTCAGTAGCCATTTTCAAAACACATCAAAGTCAAACCTTGGGCGGAAATACATTGAACATGAAAGTACGCAATTAAATTCAATGGTAATCACCATAAGGGTAGTTTGCATATTTGTCGAACAAAAATCGGAATTGAAAAAAAAAAAAAAAAAAAAAAAAAAAAATAGTTTCTAATAATACATTGTACCTATTTGGAATTGATTGCAAAAAGAATTTTTAAAATTGAACGACGAGAAGTTGTTGAAAAATATTGGCGAAGATGGGTCGGAGCGGCAGGCAGCTTCAGTGGAGGCCCTATTCTGGAAGAGCACTACTAGAACACACTTGGAATAATAGGAACTTTTACAACAACAAAACCTGCGGGATAACCTCAAGGCTACCAAACAAAGAGCTTAAAATAGATGTTTTAAAGAATCCAATAAATTATAAGCTCTTTGCTACCAAAAAGTTAGGTACTTTTCCATTTCTTCTTCTTCGTTGTTAGGGCTCTAAACACCTCAAGAACTCTAGGGGAAACAGGAACTCATCTGAGTTGACGACACGATATGAATACCAATGATTTCAGGAAATCGCGTTTCCTGAAAAATTTCGCTTTTTCTCCGAAACCATTAAACTTATCTCAACAATTTTTTTTTTTTTGAATTGTGCGTGAATACATGCTACATTTTCTATAATTTTACTCATAGTGTCAGGTAGGTTGATCTAAGTATTTTTCGAAGTTTTACGGCAAAATTCTGTTTTTCTTGTTATTTTTGTATTGTTGTAATGATGGAGTTTCCCTGACACAAACTGTCAAGGACACTATCCTTGACAAGAGACAAAAAATCGAGGTGATAAATTGAGTAGGGGATTTCATCAGGCCGGAAAAAATGTATTTCCTAAAGCCTGAAGAGTAAGTAATTGTCAGTAGAGACGTGAAAATATTGGAAAAAATGAATAATAATAATAATGAAGAAACTCAAGGACCTGCGCCTTGAAAAGCCGTAGACAACTGGAAAATGAAGAAATTAATCAAGAAATATCCATAAAATATCAACATATTACAACTCAAGATGATGAAGTGATTCAAAATTATTGCAGTGTTCATCTATCGGGAAGAACGTGACAGCTCCAGAGACTGTATTTTGCCTTGTATTAACATCCTCATCTGTCACTTGGCGTGTAGAATTGTTATCATTTGCCAGGGTAAAACTACGGCAAACATTAGGACTGTGCCCCTTTCGTTTGCATTTGGGACAAATCGATCGTCTGTACGGACAGTCCCTCCTCCAATGACATTCACCACACCCATAGCACGACCGGGAAGCCACCTTCTGTTCTCTTCTTAGGAAGGATAATCAAAACACGGATCGACCTAGTGAAGCCAGATTTTTCCACTATGTATATGCAAGGAAATTCACTCTTGTGACTGATAATAAGCCAGTTTCACATATTTTTGCTCCAAAAGCCAGCCTGCCGATCTTTACGTTGTCGAGATGTGCCAATTACGCAGCTTATCTGGCAAATTTCAATTACGAAGTCAAGTATAAGCCCAGTTCACAAAATTGCAATGCAGACTTCCTCTCAAGGGCACCTCATCTGAATTGCGATAAAGAAACCTCCCTTAATTCACTTACCTATGAACACGGTACAGGGGGAGATGACTTTGATGAATTCTTTCATATGCAAGTCCACCAGATGCCGCTTACGTCCCAAATGATAGCCAAAGAAACCCTCAACGACCCCCATTTAGCTGAAATACTAGCTGCACTCCGTGAAGGAAAAGATCTTTCAGCAGTTGGCTATAAGGGTACTGAAGCAAACTACACGTTCAATGAAGATTGTCTAATGCTAGGACATAGAGTGGTTATTCCACCAAAATTTCGACCGTTGATGCTCGAAGAAATGCACACAGCGCATATTGGGATCGTCAAAATGAAGGGTCTTGCTAGATCTTTGCTCTATTGGCCATCAATTGATGAAGACATAGAGAAAATAGCAAAATCATGCAATGCTTGTTTGAAAAATTCGAACTTACCACCCAAATGCTGCACCCACCATTGGGAGTACCCTAATGGTCCGTGGGAAAGGATACGTCATGTGGACTATGCGGGGCCATTTTTAAATAAATAGGTACCTATTTGTTATTGTCGACGCATACTCCTAGTGGATGATAGTCAATGTCACCAACACAACAACAGCTGAAGCAACAAGCAACATGCTAGAAGCAGCGTTCGCACAGTTTGGTGTCCCCACTGTTGTAGTGTCAGACAATGGCCCACAATTCGTTTCCGAACATTTCAAGCATTTCCTTAAAAGTCATGGTGTACGATCCCACAAAACTTCAGCAGCTTATCACCCTTCTACAAATGGACAAGCCGAGCGATGCATACAGACATTGAAGAAAGCTCTCTCAACTTCTGGATCAACCACGAACACTCCAACACCATATCCATTCATTCCTACAGCAGTACCAAAGAGCACCGCATAGCACGACCGGGAAGCCACCTTCTGTTCTCTTCTTAGGAAGGATAATCAAAATACGGATCGAACTAGTGAAGCCAGATTTCAAAAGAAGAATGGAAGATTGTATTCGTGACACGATTGTTATGAAAAAGCCAGATACATTTGCGGATGCATTGAAGTATGCTGAGGAGTTCGAAGCAACCAAACAAGCTTCATCAGAAATAAAATGCCAAACTGCTGAAAATATACACAAATTCGCTCACTCAAGCAAACCCCGTGAACGTGGAAGGTCTAATTCTCGCTCCCGTTCCCGTAAATTCAAATCTCGAAATCGTGGCGTATCCAACAATCGCAGTTCATCTAAACCAGAGCCAGATCCCATCCTCGTCGCCAATGAAATGTTCTAATTGTATAACGTAGTAGGTAATAGAAATTTAAATAGAATTCGGGAGACTGAAATGAACGTTATCGACAAAATATTTCAACAATATGAACCAATAGAAACTCAAGAAAATGAAGAAGTCCAAATAGAATGGCAAATAGAATGGCGATTAAACTTGGACAGTTTGAGGGAGAAGGAACCTAAGTATCGTGAAGGGTACAAAGAAGACTACGATCGTAGACATACAGCGAAAGAGATGAACCCACTTTGCTGTGGAGGCTTTGTGTGGGTTACAGACCTCAAACGCCATGGCAAGGTGTTGGAAATTTTTCCGGAGCGCAGGTCTTAACTAGTAGAAACTGAGAAAGGAACAGTAGGAATGTGGACGAAACCGATACCATCTTATTCTGGCGCCTTATCTCCGTTCTCTCCCAAGAATTCCTAGCGGAATGAGCGACCCAGCAATCCGTTTGATGCCCAATGGTGAAACAACTTCCCCAATTTCGAATTCAATACTCCTGACTATTGAAGAACCATTACTGGCGTTGCCAGCCAGACAGGGTGCTGATGCGACCAAGAGCGTGGAACCGGTTCTTCACACACGGTCTGGTCGAGAAATTGTGAAACCTGTTAGGTATAGGAAGACCGTTAAACGAGGGGATGTATGATAATTACTTACTTCTTTTATTATGCCCACTGTGACTTGGTCACGCATTAGGTAATGCTTTAGAGACGGTATAAAATAAACGTCAGTCTAATTTTGTGTTTCCTATTCGCTGTGTTCTGAGGCCATTTTAACGCAAGCTAGATTATCCTCATAAACCAAAATTTTACTATTCAAATTATCACATACAATATCAGCAAAAATTTGTTTTAGGAACAAAACGTGGGTTAAGCAATCCGAAACTGCATAGTATTCGGCCTCAGCACTAATGTGTGCCACATTTGTTTGTTTTTTGGACCTCCAACTGACAATATTTTTGTTCTACTTGATTATATAACCACTTATGCATTTCCTATCGTTAATATCATTCGCTAAATCTGCGTCGACAAAAGCAGTTACAAAAAAATTTGTAGGTATTACATTTTTTAAATTTCAAAGTGAGATCTCGAGTTATTTCAAATACCTAACGGACCCTATTGAGGTGATTCCAATCTGACGTAGGTACCATAAGCATTTTGAAATTGACTAAAGAAATTTAATCTGGTCCGGATCCTATCATCAAATAGGTACATTAATGAACCTATGAGTTCTTTGTACGGATATTTTTCATTTTCATAATTTTCTGAGCATTTTGGTTGAAGTTTGGGTTCTGTGGTGAAATCCACCCCCTCTTGTCAACAGCCCTTTTCAGGGCTACCAAAAAGAGGTAGATACAACACAAAAATATTTACAAGACGTCGAATTATAACTCCGTCAAACAAAATATTTCACCAGAGAGAAAATACTAAATTCTCTCCCAAAAGTGAAATATTAAAGAATAACACGCAAGGCGACCTCCCCAAACATTTACTGGGCGAGAGAGATGCGACAAACATCTCGAAACAAGTCGCCTTGAATGAGAAACCTCAAACAGGAAAACTCAAGGTCGTTCAGCCACCCCCGGGGACCCCGTCAAAGCGACGGACGCAGGGAAACCACCTCGGAAGACCAACTCAGCTATCATATGCACAGATACTGAGAAAACACTGTGCGAACCAATGAGATGGCACAGTCGAATTTATGAAATTAAGCGAGCCAATCCAAAACTAGTTTGATCGTACCAAATTATTTGACGAAACTAATTTGCATACTAACCATAAAGTGGCCACCACTTTTTGGTTATAAATACCTCGCTCAGAGCCTGGCAATTCATTCCACTCTCCGCTCTCGACGACGACACACTCTGAAGTACGAAGAATTCTACACGCTCTACGCTGACGAACCTTCTGCCTTACGAAGTCATCTCAAGAACGGTTTCCTACTGCTTTCTACAAGCCAGTCCTTCTCTCCACGCAGATCTCGCATTGGCATCTACGAGTCCAGTGATTATTCATCCTGCTCATTGCCCAACGTAGTTCATCTGTCAGGACGCCACCCGGTGCAGCTATCGATATCCTCTTTAGCTCGCACGCCCGAGGGACGTTCCGAGCCGTGTCGCCCGGGTTACGTAGCCTTAAGCTCGTAACCGACCGCTGTGGGCACGCCGGTAAATTACTCAGCTCCTCCGCTCTAATTTACCGTCTAAGGAAGCCTTTTTCAAGGCTACGAGGTAGGACCCTGCCATCCGAGCATTGGAAAGACGCTCTGGCAAGCGAGTCCACCTCCAAAACCCTCTATTTTTCACACATAGAGGCATCGAAACGAGCAAAAACTCGATCATTTCGATGGAACGTCGGCCTTCCTACTTCCCCTTGCAAGGGGAGGAGGACGACGGCGAAGCCGGGCCGAGTAGCCCACGTAGTGCGCCCTACCGGCCACACGGCGAATCCGCTGAACCCAGCGACAGCGCAAGGCGCGATCCTCACGTCCGGATCGCCTTCTCGCCCGACGTATTCGTTCGAGAAACTTTCGAACAAGCCTCGCATATACAAAAGATCGAGGAAACCTTTCAGACTCGCTCTGAAGCCGATCATTACGATTCGACCAAGCTGTCCGAATACCCACGATATTCGACGCAGGCTTACCCGGCCGATCCGAGTGTCAAATACACTCCAAATGCACAAAAAGCGAAGGATACTTTTCAGTACCTCAACCAAGCTCAACATATTCCCCTTTCAGATATAAATCTAAGGCCGGAATATTACAAAACGGCTCAGTACCAAACTGATCGAACCCAGCACTTGCTACGCGAGCCTAGCGCTCCACGCGGCTGCGACACGGACTATCTCCCCTTTCAGTCCGCCAAACCAGTTGACCTTGGCGGCTCCGCCCGCATTCCTCGCGGGGGTGACCCGGAGACCAACCCGCATAACCGGGATATAAATGTCCGACTTGGCCTACCTACGCCAAGTAAAACCTATATAAATCCACTACAAATGGTGACCCCGCCTTTGAACAGGCTCAACACGGAGCATTTCGTTCCCTCTTATGAAGCTAGTGGATTTCAGGGAACCACTGCGGGCGTGCGACCCCCGCCGGGCCTCTACGCCCCACATCTCACGCAACATCCCTCTACACAAGGTGGTTTTCAAGCACTTTTAGAGGAGATGGGAGATTATCAGAAACCAGTCTTCCAAAAGAAGAATATTGATCGTGCACTCGCCGAGTTCGATCAATACTGCGTACGAAAACACCTGAGAACGCAAAACGAATGCTTCTCAGCTATATACAAGTGGGTACCAGAAGAAATGAGGGAAGCTATCGACTCAGCTTACCTCACGGCACCCCACGCACCCTACGAAGAGGCCAAACAGCGCCTCCAACGAGAATATGGGTTGTCCTTACAGGACAGGCTCCTCGCACTCGAGGACCCCGCATCTCTCGCCAAAAAACCCAGCACCAAGTACCACGAAATGTACTCGAAAGCTGTTGGGTACTTTTCGGAAGCTCTGATCACTCAAAAGTGGATCGAGACCCTTCCCATCGAAGCACGAGGTATGGTCGCAGCTCAGCCTACCACGACCTCCCGGCTCGACCTAGCTGATACGCTACACGCGTACAGAACAGAGAATACTTCTCTGAACATACGAGGAGTAGAATCTACTCCGAAACCCATTAATACTGGTTTCAAAAAGGCCCTCTCGAAACAAGCTGAGTTCAAACCTCAACCAATGGAGAGTAAGCCTCACAAACCGACGGCCTATGTCTGTCGAAACCACGCACGTTTCGGTAACGAAACTCGCAAATGTGCAGACCCAGAACACTGCACTTGGAAGACGAACACTGCTTCCAAACCTAGCAGAAAGGCTGCGACTATAAGCCAGCCTAAAACCCGGGTTTCTACCGAAAATACTCAAAGATCGGTACAAGACAGTACCGTTCCAACTTCCGACACAGAGAATTCGGAAAACGAATAACTGCCAGTGTATCTGAGCCTATACGCCGGCAGTCTACTGAGTATAAAAGGCTCTTTTTCAAGTGCAAACTAAATGGCACTGAATTTCTCATTGACACGGGAGCAGAAGTGAACATTCTGCCCCACAATGTCACAAAAAAATTGGGCTTGAAAATTCTTAAGTCCAACGTTAAGCTCACAGCAGCTAACGGAGCCCCTATAGACACACTAGGGCGAGCTGACACAACAATTAACATCGGCCTCGGGGACATGACCACCGAGTTTATGATCACGAAAGTTGATCTAGCGATCCTAGGTATTCCATTCCTCGAGTCTTGGGATATCGGAATACGGGTCAAACACAAGTACATTTATAAAGATAAAATAAAGTGCTATGCCGATCAAAAAATAGCTGCAGTCATGAACAAAAAGTTCACTGACGAACAAATAGCAGCTAATATCCCTCATCGTGACAATACCCCTCAACCAGAGGACGTGCAAATCACGGAGGACGAAAACATTCGCTCTATCATTAACAAATACAATGATAAAATGAGCAAAATTCATGGTAAATGGAAAAACAACGGGGTTTACCACCGTATAACCACGGAAGGAACACCAGTACACTTCCGAGCAAGACCCATGGCAGGCGAAAAACGGGCTCAAGTCAAAAGTACTTTTGACGAAATGCTTTCAGAAGGCATAATTGCACCATCGGATTCCGAATGGGCATCCCCGTTACACTGTGTGCCAAAAAAAGACGGGTCATGGAGAATCACCGGCGACTACCGTTTCCTCAACGCGAAAACGAAGAAAGACGCCTACCCTCCTCCTCACATTCGCTCTTTCCAAGCGAATTTACATGATACGCAAATCTATTCGACAATAGATTTAAAATCAGCGTATTATCATATTCCGATGCACCCAGATGACGCTCATAAAACTGCGATTATTACACCTTTCGGTCTTTATGAGTTTAAGAAAATGAGCATGGGTTTGGCCAAAGCGGCTCAAACATGGCAAAGATACATGAACAGCATCATGCGAAAATTTGATTTCGCATTTGTATACCTAGATGACATCCTGGTGGCTTCTAAAAATTATAACGAACACATGAACCACCTCAGACAAATTTTTGACAAACTAGGGGAACACGGACTTCGAGTAGGTTTTGATAAATGCATTTTTTCAAAACCTACCGTCGATTTCCTAGGTTTCACTATCTCGAAGGAAGGGATAATTCCTAAACGAGATAAAATAGAAGCCATAGAACAATTTCCTAGGCCAGTAGACGTACGAAGTCTACGCAGATTCCTAGGTATGTGTGGTTTCTACCGAGCATGCTCAAGCAAATTCGCTCACACGGCTCAACCTCTGTATGACTCCATTCAGTCAAACAAAAAAAATGACAGAACACCTATCGAATGGACATCAGAGAGAGAAAAAGCTTTCAACAGCTTAAAGCAAGCAATGATCAAAGCAACATTGCATAACATTGCTCACCCACACCCTACGGCGGAGTGGAGATTAGTCTGTGACGCATCCGACACACACATCGGAGCGGCACTAGAACAAGAAATTACAGACAAACATGGCTCGAAATCGTACCAACCATTGGGATTTTTCAGTAAAGAAATTCCAGAACAATGGAAGAACAAAGCATCGTTCGACAAGGAAATGTTCGCCGTTTACCAAGCGTGCATTCACTGGCACAACGACTTGGACGGCAGATCTTTCCATATTTGTTCGGATCACAAGCCTCTGCTAGGCACGATGCTTAAGAAGAATGCACATTTTTCTAAAATGAGATTGAGATGGCTAACATACATCTCTCAAATGACGAGTGACATTCGTCATATTTCCGGAGAGAGCAACGTCGTCGCCGACGCACTCTCCAGACCCTTCGATCCGGTTGAAATTCAAACGAAATCAATTTCAACCCAGACGGACGAGGGTCCACCCATAGCCGAAATTTCGAAAATTACGGCTGCAATAGAATGCAATCTTCTACTGCACATTTCAAATTCACAAATTCGTTCTCCCCCTACCGCGGAGGACAAATTGAAACTCACACGAGTTGAATTCTCTCAAGGAGAAATTTGGTGTAACCTAGACCTAGGACACCCTAGACCTTATATTCCAAACGAAATAAGGGAAGAAATAATAAGCCAAATTCACAATTTGGGACACCCAGGTATACACTCTACAGTGTATAAAGTTAAACAACGATATTTTTGGCACGGTCTCCGTGCAGATGTCTCAAACTGGGTCCGAGCGTGCGAAACTTGCCAACGAGCAAAAATCACGCGCTCCGTGAAGCTCCCTTACTCCGAATTTGAAACGGCAAACAAATTTTCACACGTACACGTTGATATTACCGGACCCTTACCTTTAGCTAAAGGAGGGAAACGTTACATTTTGATGATGGTTGATAGAGCAACGGGTTGGCTAGAGGCAGTCCCTCTAAACAACATCGAAACAACCACAATCACAAACGCCTTTATCAATATTTGGGTAGCTTCAAAGGGTGTACCTAAATACATCACAAGTGATCAAGGCACTCAATTTGAATCAGATCTGTTCAATTCCATTATGGAACGTCTCGGAGTAAAACATACTCACACGTTACCATACAAACCATCAACAAACGGAATGGTAGAACGCAGAAATAGATCTTTGAAAGAGGCTCTCAAAGCTCAAAACGAAAATTGGCTCGACGCACTTCCCAAAGTTCTACTCGCCATGCGTACGGCAGTAGACCCGGCGACCGAAACTACGCCTTTCCAAAAAGTTTACGGGATTGACGTACCACTCCCAGGAGACATTTTCGTAACTTCTACGAACCTTTCGGAACCTCTTTTCTTCCGGCCTACGCATATTAAACATAATAATACGAAATATGCCGTAAACATGCCCAAAAATTTGGATACATGTACTCATGTCTATATCAGAGTGCCCACACAGCTCACCTCTCTGCAATGTCCTTACACGGGACCATTCAAAGTGGTTAAAAGAGATAAGTTTTCGGTTACAGTGCAAATTGGCGAACATACTAAAAAAGTTCCCAAACAGCAAATCAAACCAGCTTATACTCTACACTCGGAAGAAGCTGTATCACAAGGACAATCTGTGTCACAAAATCAGACAGAAAGTAAGGAGAAAACTCCCCGAAAATCTGCCAGAAGGCACGTCCCCTCTACCAAATTCGACGAGAGGTGGGTAACGGCGCTCGAATCACCCCAACCGGCGTCGTCGTTATTAACACGACGTCTTGGGAGGGCCCCTGTGGTGAAATCCACCCCCTCTTGTCAACAGCCCTTTTCAGGGCTACCAAAAAGAGGTAGATACAACACAAAAATATTTACAAGACGTCGAATTATAACTCCGTCAAACAAAATATTTCACCAGAGAGAAAATACTAAATTCTCTCCCAAAAGTGAAATATTAAAGAATAACACGCAAGGCGACCTCCCCAAACATTTACTGGGCGAGAGAGATGCGACAAACATCTCGAAACAAGTCGCCTTGAATGAGAAACCTCAAACAGGAAAACTCAAGGTCGTTCAGCCACCCCCGGGGACCCCGTCAAAGCGACGGACGCAGGGAAACCACCTCGGAAGACCAACTCAGCTATCATATGCACAGATACTGAGAAAACACTGTGCGAACCAATGAGATGGCACAGTCGAATTTATGAAATTAAGCGAGCCAATCCAAAACTAGTTTGATCGTACCAAATTATTTGACGAAACTAATTTGCATACTAACCATAAAGTGGCCACCACTTTTTGGTTATAAATACCTCGCTCAGAGCCTGGCAATTCATTCCACTCTCCGCTCTCGACGACGACACACTCTGAAGTACGAAGAATTCTACACGCTCTACGCTGACGAACCTTCTGCCTTACGAAGTCATCTCAAGAACGGTTTCCTACTGCTTTCTACAAGCCAGTCCTTCTCTCCACGCAGATCTCGCATTGGCATCTACGAGTCCAGTGATTATTCATCCTGCTCATTGCCCAACGTAGTTCATCTGTCAGGACGCCACCCGGTGCAGCTATCGATATCCTCTTTAGCTCGCACGCCCGAGGGACGTTCCGAGCCGTGTCGCCCGGGTTACGTAGCCTTAAGCTCGTAACCGACCGCTGTGGGCACGCCGGTAAATTACTCAGCTCCTCCGCTCTAATTTACCGTCTAAGGAAGCCTTTTTCAAGGCTACGAGGTAGGACCCTGCCATCCGAGCATTGGAAAGACGCTCTGGCAAGCGAGTCCACCTCCAAAACCCTCTATTTTTCACACATAGAGGCATCGAAACGAGCAAAAACTCGATCATTTCGATGGAACGTCGGCCTTCCTACTTCCCCTTGCAAGGGGAGGAGGACGACGGCGAAGCCGGGCCGAGTAGCCCACGTAGTGCGCCCTACCGGCCACACGGCGAATCCGCTGAACCCAGCGACAGCACAAGGCGCGATCCTCACGTCCGGATCGCCTTCTCGCCCGACGTATTCGTTCGAGAAACTTTCGAACAAGCCTCGCATATACAAAAGATCGAGGAAACCTTTCAGACTCGCTCTGAAGCCGATCATTACGATTCGACCAAGCTGTCCGAATACCCACGATATTCGACGCAGGCTTACCCGGCCGATCCGAGTGTCAAATACACTCCAAATGCACAAAAAGCGAAGGATACTTTTCAGTACCTCAACCAAGCTCAACATATTCCCCTTTCAGATATAAATCTAAGGCCGGAATATTACAAAACGGCTCAGTACCAAACTGATCGAACCCAGCACTTGCTACGCGAGCCTAGCGCTCCACGCGGCTGCGACACGGACTATCTCCCCTTTCAGTCCGCCAAACCAGTTGACCTTGGCGGCTCCGCCCGCATTCCTCGCGGGGGTGACCCGGAGACCAACCCGCATAACCGGGATATAAATGTCCGACTTGGCCTACCTACGCCAAGTAAAACCTATATAAATCCACTACAGGTTCCATAGGAATTACTAAGTAGGTACCTATAGTTACTATCACTCATTTCAAATTGTTGAATAATTTTATCAATCAAATTTCTCTGACTATCTTCTAAAATATTTTAATTTCTTTTAATTTTAAATTCAGATTTGAGAGAACTTTCCACTTGTTTGATTTCAATAAGCTTCTTAGAGAATAGCAAAATGTCGTCTATCCATACGATTAAAAATATTGTAGACTTATAATAAATATAATAATGATAAGGATCTGACATAGGTACTTCTAGTGAATTCAAGATTTTGTAATTTTGAATTTAGAACTTCATACCTACAAGCATTTGAGACTGCATTTTAGACCGTAAATGCTTCTTTTGAGCTTACACACTTGGTCACATTTCACACTTTTCACTTCTAACCCTTGAGGTATTTTCATGTAGACGGTAAGTATTTTTTTTTTTTTTTAAATTTTTTTTTTACCATTCAGGAATGCGCGATAGAAGTCAATACGGTGCGTCAAAAAGTCCCATTCGACGGCTATGGTAAATAGAATTTTCAAAGAGTTCATCCTAGTGACTGGCGCATAAACTTCTTCTTCAAAGGATGATTTCTGGAAAAATCCTCTCGCCACAAGTCTTGCTTTCTTTATTTCTTTCCCTCCAGAAGTCTTTTGACGAAATAGCCACATGGAATCGGTTAGCGTTTCACCAGGTGGTTGGGATAACAGTTCCCATGTATCATCCTGAAGGAGATTTTGAAGTTCAGTTTGTATAGCTTCATTCCAGGAATCTGACTTGTTGGCTTCTTCAAAGTTTAGTGACACCTCACATCCACTAAACAATGCGATATGAGGTGATAATTCGAAATCTTGGTAGTACCTGTCTGGCAGTTTTCTGGTGCGATTACTTCGCCGAGGTTCCTCCGGGGTTTTCCGCACTGGTGTTGTTTTCGAAGATGATTTTTGTTGCTCACGTGATGAGGTAGGGGTTTAAGGTAAAGGAACTCTGGATGGATCATCCTGAATCTCAACCGACGTAATAGGGAATCTCTCATCAAACACTATTTGATGTTTCTGAACGAACCAGTACCTAATATATGGAGACAGTTTGTGATTGAAAGAACTTCAGACCACACGGACTATGAGCAGATCATTACTGCTATGAGATAGGTTAGAAACAACTCAAGTTTGAACAGCTGAAATTCCCTATAGAGATTAGGTAGGTAATTTAACCTACGATACGGAAATATGAACTAGAACATCTGATACCACAGAAAACATTAGAGGGCTTCTAAGGATGGTGATTCTTTCTAGAGAAGTAGATACCGGTTCGTCAAGTGCGAGAGATTTAAAATTCACTTTCTGTCATGTGGGGCTTGAAAGGACGACCGGGCTATTAGGGTGAACATGATTAAATTATTGGCAGAGGCGGAGTGGAGAGACGAAATAGAGAGAGGAAACCGATGGAAAAAGCCATCTCGTGTACCGTTACTTGTTCAGAGTAGTCTAAAAGGACCCCCTTCCCCCTCCCGAAGAATTATAAATTCATTTTCTTTGCCGCCCTTAATGTCCTCTAATGACTCAGGTATAGCGAAAAAGCGTTTCATGTCTTTTTCACACAATTAGGTAGATGTACAGAATATTTGAAGGCACTAAAACATGAAAGATATTTTGACCACAATAAATAAGTGTAGGCAATGGGTTTATCAATCAAATGAGATACAGATTTGAAAATCATTGGTATGAACTCGATGTTTATACACGTGATTGATTGTACCTACTTAACTGGTTTATTTTAATTCTTACCCACAGAAAAACACGGCCGTGATGTACAAAAACGTCTGAACAATGAACAATGAAGTTCAAAAAGAACTATTTGTCTGAAAATTACTTCCAAGTTTTCTCTTGCATGAAGTAACGTATCACAGTTCCAGGCTGAGTTCCAATGTGGGACAAGGAAGAAGAGATTTTAGAGGGTTTGAATCCCACCAGGCGCAGATCCAGGGGTGGGGTAAGGCCCCCCCCCCCCCCCCCCTTTAGACTCAATCTTACGCTAGAAAAAATTCGATTCGATAATAAATACTTCCCTTGTTTAAAATGGTAGTCAACATATTTTTTAACCTTAGGAACTTGATATTAAAAAGTCCAGGCCATTGCCATATTATTGTATCAACTTTTAACCCTGAAATGCAACCCTATTTTTTTTTTTCGTTAATTGCAACTGATTCGTCGATGCGACGAACACCACTACAAAATCATGATAAATGTGCCAAAATAGTAGGTGTTTTTTGGTGTTTGCACATGAACTAGTATAAATTTCATAATGAGCAGCCTTGGGATCAAATAGCACTGAAATAGAAGTTCAGGGGAATTTATTAAATAATGATGACTAAAATTCATTATTTTCTTCTTTACTTTCCTGGATGATATAATATCCACCACCAAGTTAAAACACTTAGAACGTAGAAAAAGATCTTGAATTTCATCAACATGTGGACTGAAACATAAAATTACAAGTATTTCGAAAAATTCCGAAATCGAATAAAAAATAATCATGAAAATTGGTTGAAAATAGTGGAGAATCTTGATTTTACGATATTTCCACCCTCTACACTACCCATCGTTCTTCCTTAACGTCTTAAACTTTGACAATCCTAAGACTCCTTGTTCGGTTAAATGAAAGAACTGAATTGTAAAAAAGTTCCAGTCATGCAGCATGATCGTATGAGCGAATTTTCATAAATGGTCGTATTACATTTATGTTAAATTCTGTTGAAATTTGAGCACTTTGGGGACAAATAAAAATTTTATTATACATTTTATAGCAAACTAACTTTTTGTCAGTAATATTCCAATGAATAAACGATTTTGTGGATTTTTACAATTTTTTCAAGTGTTCCTATCGGTTTTTAGCTTATTTTAATGGAATTTAAGTAAATTTTTCAGTACGATTTTGTGCTCAAAATTTTTAAATGTCCTAGTTCATGTTCGATTAATTTTTTCCGAGTAGCATTCTGCTAAAAAATAGAAATTTGTTAATTTTTAGCGGGTTTTTACCTTTTTTAGTGATTTTTTAAGTACATTTTTTGAAATTTGACCAACTTAATGTGCTCAAAAAGTGTTGTCCAACAAACTCATCCTTTCTTTTGAAATGCTTGA
Source organism: Adelphocoris suturalis (assembly GCA_030762985.1). Lineage (NCBI taxonomy): Eukaryota > Metazoa > Arthropoda > Insecta > Hemiptera > Miridae > Adelphocoris > Adelphocoris suturalis. Next base: position 93,122,435 of record CM061040.1, read on the forward strand.
TTTTTTGGAGAAAGAACGAAGTTTTTATCTCAATTCTATCGAGAGTTATCGTCTGGAATGACACATACATATATATACTTATACACACACACACACACACACACACACACACACACACACACATACATATATATATATATATATATATATATATATATATATATACATATAAAAAAGCGTTAAAATCCAGGAATCATTTCAGAATGCCTCAAAACAGATTTCGATGAAGAAAATTTTTGAAAATTTTTATTTTAAAATTTTTGGAGCCATATTTTCTAAGAAAATTCGCTAAAAAGATAATCACAGTCCGAGGAGAATAGGGGGAATGTTTTAAGTTCACAATATTTACCCTCTATAACTTTTTATCCCATTACAAAATTTCACAATCCCGACGTTCCTGAACTAAACCTCAAACTGAATTGAAGGAAAAAATAATCATTAAAAAAGTTCCAGTCATGCAGCATGATCGTATCAACGAATTTTCTTAAATTATTTACCTAACGTATTATAATATGTTAAACTCTATTGAAATTTAAGCAATTTCAGTACAAAGAAATTTTTAAAAACCAATTCTATGGCAAAAAAAAGATTCTAAAAAAAATTTGGTGATTCAAAAAATATTTTGGATTTTTAGGTTTTTTTTGCAGATTTTATAGATTTTTCAGCAAATATTTATGAAATCAAAGTACGTTTTTCTGCATAATTTTGAGCAAAATTTTTTTAATGTCCTACTTAATCGTTGATAATTTTATTTTGACTAGAACTCAGCTAAAAATTATAAATTTAACAATTTTTCGTCAATTTTAGCCGTTTTTAGTGATTTTTTATTGTACTTTTTTGAATGTTGACAAATTTAATGTGTTCAAAAATTGTTGGCCAACGAAATCATCCTTTCGTTGAGAAAGATTAATTTTTTGGCGCAAGAACGGGATTTTTATCACAATCCTGTGGAGAGTTATCGTTTGGAATGACATATTTCCAAACGATAACTCTCCACAGAATTGAGATAAAAATCCCGTTCTTGCACCAAAAATCAATCTTTCTTATAAGAATATATATATATATATATATATATATATATATATATATATATATATATATATATATATATATATAGCCGAATTATAAAAATTAGTTTCATGTTGTCAATTGTTGTTTTTCCTTAAAAATTGATTGAATATATATATATATATATATATATATATCCCCCAATTCCACAAGATGTATGTACCTAAGTAGGTACTTACGCACTAAAATTCATGGTCTATGAGTCCTTGAATTATTTACCTGAGAATTCATTGCTCAATGTAGTCAAATATAGCAAAACAGGATGCTTTTGAACAAAAATGTATTCCATTAAAACTTTTTGGTCTTTATGACGAACATAAAATCATTTGCATTTCAACTCATTCGTCTTATTGACTAACACATTTTATCATTCACCGTTTCAAGGCCAGCTAAACCGTGGAAGCCTACCTGAAGTGGGTGGGGCCTTCCCCCGACCTTTCCTCTAAAATCACTGAAAGGTTGTTGGAAATTCGTCGATTCGACGAACAGTTGCATTTCAGGGTTAAGAATAAGCCTTCTAGTATTATTCTTATTTATTGTAAGAAGTTATAATTTTTTTAAATAGGGGGGCCAACTTAAAAATAACTCAAAATCATACTAATCCAAAAATAGGACCCTTAAACCCCCTTTTCAGATTGCAAGAAATTACACTTTTTTGTACCTACGTCAAAATGCTTTAAATTACGACTTTGCAAGTATAATTATTTTAATGATTATGAATGACTCCTTTATATTCCATAAACCAGACCCCCGGTGGCTATTAGCCCCTTCCTTCACTAGATTCTGTATCCGCCACTGAATCCCACGTAACCTGGAATGGTCCCTTACCGGTATTTTATGAGATCCAATATCCACCTTAGGATCCTAAACATTTTGTCACCTAGCTAGCTAACATATATCTTATAGTTAACTTCCGTGCAGCTCATAAATTCTAGCATTTTTTTTTTTCTTTTCTTTTCTTGCGGTGCACGAGCAAAATTGAGCAAAAATAACTCAAGTCTAAAACGAAGCAATAAAATGAGGATAGAGTCACGTGGAAACAACTTAGGATTATGGGTGGACCATTATTGCTGTATTCTGTGAGATAAAACAAAGTTTGAACTGCTAGATAAGCCTTCACATTGAAATGAAGCAACAGCAACTCGCTTACCAAGTTTAAAAAACGCAGGAAATTATCACTCAAAAAGTTATTATTTCTATATCAGATATTATTGAGATATTGTCGTCTACAATAACACTACAACTTCAACAGTGGTAAGTTAATATTGTAAGCATTATTGGTTCATTAAAGTTTTAGGTTTCGACGAGAATGTTTGTTCTTAATTCTCAATAAACATTACATTTTAAATAAATATACCTATTGGATTCTACGCTTGGCAGCCGTGGAGTGTGGGTCGGGTCTACTGCCGTCCCATTGTGCTGTGCGCGCTGTAACGGGAGTGACTAAGATCGCCATCTTGTTCTCGTCATTGCCACGTTGTTTCACAGCCGTGCATTTTAGCGATTTTATACGCGATACGTGCGATTTTCGTGTTATTAGCTGCGGTCTACGTTCGCGTTAGGCCGTCTGCGAAGATATACACACATATTTCAAAAGCTTTTTTCAAGGATACAGACTATTAAGGTGCGTATAGCTTTTGTCTCATTGCACTTAGCCTACGTACCTAACTAGATACCTTAACCTGTGACTAGTGACGCAGTCTGAGGACGATGTCTAAGGACGTGCAACCTGGACCAGGCGGGAGTAAATCGGGAATGCCTAGGGGTGGGGAACCCGGCAGTTTGGGGGCGAAGGCTCCTAACCCAGGAACCGCACCCGTGGGGAGACCTGAGAAACAGAAAACGAACTCAGGCGTTTGGGTGCGGGGCAGTGCGGTTGGTGGCGTGAGGGATAAGGCCCTTTCGGGGGCTCAGCCTAAGCCCGTCCCGGCCGCTCGCCCCGCGGCGTCGGCCAGAGGGGGCAATCAGGGGGCGACGCGGGGGGGTGCCGCCAGAGGTGCGGGGGGCGAGGCCCTTACGGGGGCTCAGCCCTGCTCGGAGTCGGCGGTCCGGGCCGCGGTGCCTATCAAAAGGGATGGCCCGGGGGCGGCGCGGGGCGGTGCGGGAGCAGGGGACAAGGCCCTTACGGGGGCTCAGTCTCACACCGCGCCGGCCGCGCGGCCCTTGGGGACGTCGAAGGGAGGCGTCCAGCCAAAAATAAGTGTCAATGCGGCGCAAACTGTCGCAAATAAAGTTATGGTGAATACCACCGCTAGGGCAGGAGGCTCCTCCACGCCCGCGGAGGTAGGAATCAGTGAGAACGAGACTCCTTTCATTAAAGATAGGAGGCAAAGAAAAAAAGAGAAGTATAGGCCCAAGAGAGACTCGCGTTAGTGACCGACTCGGCTGGCACCGCGGGCACCCCATCGGGGAGCACGAGCCAGGCGGGGAGTTCACGTGGGCCCCCAGCCCAGCTCGCGGGGGGCAAACGCCCTAACCCGGGGGCGGGGTGGGGTGAGCCCAGCGCGGCTAAGAGAATCAGGCCCTCCCTAAGGCACAATAAAGTGCCTAATAACCAGTGCATTATTATAAGAAAACTGGATGGGAGCCGATTCAGTGAGGAGGAAAAGACAGAAGCCCGACGAATTATTATTCGAGAAGGCATCAAGATATTATCCAAATGGAAAGAACCACCACCAAGCAGCTAGCTGCTAAACACGATAGAAAGTGGTTTGTAGTCTCGGCTAGAAACGAATTCACTGCCGAATTCGTTAAGCAAAACTTGGCTGAGTTCTGGCGGGCCTAGGAGTGGGAGGCAGTGAGCCTTTAAGATATCCCTATACCCGCCAAGGTCTCAGCCACTGTTGTGTCTACGGTCACATCCAAAGAAGAAGCTTTAGATAATCTGAGATTCAACAATCTCTACAAGGGATTAGATTTTGACAAGTGGAAGATCACTGCGTGGTATCCAAACCCACAGCTTGGGGTTACATACCTAGCGGCAGAGGTCCCACGTGAAGAAGCTTTACTTGTCAGAGAACTGGATGAACTCGGTTTCGAGTGCACCCAGTACAGATTTCACACAGTGATACCCCCTGCAGATGAAGTAGAGGATGTCACTGTGGCACCCTAGTGACGATCCCAGACGAATCGTTAGAACTTCCGGGTGATATCCACACCCGTATGGAAATACCCAAATCCCCTTGAATACCTTCAGGAATGCTGAGGTGGAAGAAGGGATAAAGGGACGGGAGAGATACCAAGGGTTTGATGGCGTTTTTTTTTTTTTTTTTTCTTTTTTTCCCGTCGTTACAAATCTTGGAGAAGGTTTTACTTATGTATATTAGAAAGTTATAAATGGCTAGGGTCATCCAATTAAATGCCCAACACTCCAAGGTTGGGACGGACGACCTCGTCCATTATATAGGTAAACATAATATTGATGTAGCTATAATTCAAGAGCCACATATTTATAAAAATAAGATTGTGGGACTTAAATTAAAAGAATTTGATCTGTTCTATGCAGAAACATTAGATAAACCCAGAACTTGTTTGCTGATTCACAGGAAATGGGGGGCCACCCCCCTAATCTGGGGAAACAATGCAGCTATCACCTCAGCCATGATGCAACTGAGGCTCAGAAATGGATAGACTAGGAGGCTGGTCATCACCTCCTGCTATCTCCTTAAGGATGCAGCCATGGGGGAGATGATGTCTGGACTTGAAGAACTGGCCGAATGGAACAGCCAACATGGATATGGCTGGACGGTAGGCCTAGACAGCAACGCTCACTCTACTATGTGGGGTGACAGAAACAACGACGCTAGAGGTAATGAATTAATTGAATTTATTTCTAGACATAACTTGTCATTGTGCAATAATAGTAACACTCCCACTTTCTCGTCGGGGAATGGGGAATCATGCATAGATATCACACTTTGTAGTAGAGATTTACAGGAACATATAGTAGATTGGAGGGTTATGCCACATGTAATACAATCGGACCACAGGGCGATTACCTTCACAATGAGAACCATTAAACCAATCCCAATCAAAGTCCTAAACCCGAGACGGGCAGATTGGGAGAGGTATATAGATAGGATTAAAACCGAATTACAGAATTTTAGCCCAGACTGGGATAATCCACATATGATAGACGATAACACACAAAAACTGATCACATGCATGAACAACGCCTTCAATTTTGCTTGTCCAGCTAAGGTGGTCAGATCTAAGAATAAACCATATTGGTGTTTAGAGCTGAAAAACCTGAGGACACGATGCCACAGGCTACAGAGAAGATCTGAGAGAACTAAGACAGACTCAGATAAGGAACTATATAGACAATGCAGAAGCGAATATCGCACTCTGCTGAACCAAAAACAACGGAGTAGCTGGAGGAACTTCTGTGGAGAAATTGAATCCACAGAGGAGACAGCAAGGATATTTAAAGTGATTCAGGGTGATACCACACCCAGACTTGGATTACTTGTAGGTCCGGGAGGAGTAAGGATGAACAGTGAAAGGGAGACACTAAATCTCTTGGCATCCACGCACTTTCCGGGATCCACAGAGATATCTGACCACGATGTCGAGATTACAAGCACATCTCTGATAGGGGAGCTAGTTGATGAGACGTTAAGTACTGTCATCAACGAGGAAAAACTCAGATGGGCAGTATACTCCATGAAGCCATACAAAGCGTGTGGCATCGATGGGATTTACGCGGCCTGTCTTCAGAAAGCATTTGTAGAACTAAAGAAACATCTCATTTTACTCTTTAAGGGTATGTTGAGATGGAATCTTATCCCTAGGATATTAAGTGAGATTAGGGTACTATATTACCCAAACCCAGCAGAATGGATTACACGGATCCAAAGTCACTTAGACCTATAAGTCTGTGTTCCATTCTGATTAAGATCTTAGAAAAACTAATTGATAGATATATAAGGGACACCAAACTCTCTGTGTCCCCATTACATTCTAATCAATATGCCTACTTACAGGGTAAATCTGTAGACGGAGCGCTACACAACCTTGTAGGAAGGATAGAAAATAACGCATTCAAGAAGGGATGCCCCACAGGACTATTTTTTGACATCGGGGGCGCCTTTGACAATCTCTCATGGGATGCAATAGTCAAGGCGTTACTCGACAGAGGAGTGGAGACACAAATTGCACGATGGTGCAGAAACTATCTCTCACAAAGGAAGATCACAAGTTCCTTAGGTAACACCACAGTAAAATATAATGTAAGTAGAGGCACACCGCAGGGGGGTGCGATTTCACTGCTCCTGTGGTGCCTTGTTGTCGATGAGCTCCTGCGTGTGCTATCAGACACAGTTCTCCATACCCAGTTCTTTGCTGATGATGGGGTAGTGCTCATAGAGGGTAATAATCCTGTAGAAATAAAGAATAGAGTTAATCAAGCTCTGGCCATTATTGAAACATAGTGTACGGACAAGGGACTTTTTATCAATCCTAATAAAATAGGCCTTGTCATGTTCACTAGGAAAAGAAGAAACCCACACATTGGACAACTAGTCTACATGGGTCAGAATCTTACAATAAAAGAACAAACTAAGTATCTAGGAGTCATTCTAGACAGGAAACTAACCTGGAAACCACACATTGAGTGGAAATACAGGAAGGCCCTCAACAGCCTCTTCTGTGTAAGTAGGGCTGTGGGCAAGACTTGGGGATTCACTCCAAAAGTAATGTCATGGATAAACAGGGCTATCATATTGCCGAGATTACTATTCGGAGTATTGGTGTGGTGGCCCGGAATTAAGGGGGGAAGCATCCTGAACAAAATAGACAGAGTCATCTGTATGCTAGTGACGGGTGCTTTCCGGACTACTCCTACTAGGAGTCTACAGATAATTTTGGGTCTTGCACCCATAAGCACACTAGCAATGGTACAGTCAATGCATACTACCATTAGGCTTATGAGAACGGGTGAGTGGAAACATAATTTCCACACACTAACTCACAATAGACAATCAAGCCATACCCTTATAGCACCAGCTACACTAGGGTATATTCCAGAAATGAAAATGCCACATGACGAGCTTGGGAAAACCTACCTATGGAAGGATCCCACCAAGTACGTCATAGGTGACAGAGAAAACTGGGACAGGATAGTCCCTATAACTCAAAGAATTCGTCTGTCATGCTTCACAGGTGGCTCCAGAGTCGAATCTGAAGGCATGACTAGAACAGGTGCTGGAGTATACATACCTGGTCTGGATATAGCTGAGTGCTTCACTCTGGATGCACACACCACTGTGTTCCAGAGTGAGCTATATGCCATTATTAGGTGTGCTGTCAGCTTAATAGAAAACAATAGGAGAAGTAGGCAAATAGCCATACATACAGATAGCCAGGCTTGCATCAAAGCGCTGATGAGCCCGGTCACCACCTCAACAATGATTAAAGAGGCTAAAGATAAACTGACCAAGCTAGGCACCCAGTTGGACAACAAAGTGTATGTAAACTGGGTGCCAGGTCAGAAAGGTCATACAGAAAATGAAGAGGCGGATCGTTTGGCCAGGCAGGGGTCGGCAAGAAATTATTACGGACCGACCCCAGCCCTAGGCATAACACGCAACGTGTGCAAAGCCAAGGCAAATACCTGGGCCAACAAAGATCTAAATGAGCTATGAAGAAAAGAGAACAATAGATATAGACAATCTAGGATGTGTATATCTGGCTACGTAAAGAGTAGTTCAGACTGGATTATAACACTGCCTAGAAAGCAAATGAGGAAACTAATAGGGGTCCTCACAGGGCACTTCAGCTTCAAGAGGACTCTATTCATCATGTCCAAGGTCTCTTCACCACTCTGCGAGTGTGGAAGAGGAGAAGACACAGCTGAACACTTTCTATGCGACTGTGACAGATTCTGGAGATCTAGGCAAGAAGCCCTAGGACACAACACAATCGAAAGGGCCTCACTCAGAGACCTCGATTGGAAGCAGATCAAGAAGTTTGTTGAAATGAGCTACAAGTTTAGGGACATAGCGCAGCCGTAGAATCCCCAATTTCTTAAGGGGCCCTTTTGGGGAAATATAAGCCATTAGGCCTGAGATTTCTTTCTACGGAAGCCCTATGCAGTCAGTCAGTCATACCTATTGGTAAGTAATGCATGAATTACAGGGATACCCCTGTGTCAGGTTTGTATATGATATTGGTAAGAATAGCGATTAGATTGTGACTTTACTGGATGTACCCCTGCATTATAACCTACCATGAATGTGCTGCGAGAATCTCCATCCCCCCCCCCCTCCTCGACGAACTCACAACCATGATAACGTATGAATTGCTTTTACACATTGGCTGAAAACATGACGATATAATCTGTACTGTACCCCCCCCCCCCCCCACCACACACACACACACACTCACACCACAACACCCCCGCCAGTATGAAATTTTTATTTACTGAGATTCGTTCTACCAAGAGTCTAAATTCTTCGAAAAAAATAGTAAAATAGTTGAACGAAAAGAGAATCATCAAAATCGATTCAGAATAACGTAAATTTATTGTAGATTCCATTTCCTCCTTCTCTATCTTCCCTCTTCAAAAAAAATCCGTGATCAAAGTGAAATGTCCAATTTTTAGCACATCTAAGCCAAATTATTTTTAAAAAAAGTATGTGGGAGGGGGGTTAGAAACTTATGGGAAATACGAATATATCATGATTTATCGGAAAATCCCCCACCATACCTATAGGTACCCCCAACAAACCGCCTTTAGCCAATTCTAGTCTTCCTAGGTTTGTTGAATAACTGGACTGAAATGTGGATCGCAAAACACTACAGTCACGAAAATCAGATGAGACTATTGAAAACAACACGATTTATCAGAATTGCCCCCTGCATTCACCCTTCCATAATAAAATTTGAAACTCCTGACATAGGTTCCACAAAAGGTGTAAAAAAAAAAAAAAGCAAGAAAATTAGATGAGAATAGTGTAAGTAAATACCACGATTTAACATTATTACCCTATCCATTCAACCCATTCCACAATGAAATCTGAAACTCCTGGCTTATATATTTCAAAATTAGAACAAAAATGCAAAATAAGCAAAAACGTTTTAAATTATTACACAATGGTTTATTATTTCTGTGTTAGATAGCCCTTCTACGCAGATCATTAGTCTTTAATTATTAAACACCGTATGTAATACAATAAATATTATGAAGAATATCATGGCGCATCGTGCCTCTGAGAAGGGTTCTCACTTTTACAGTTCCAATACCCCGCAATTTTACGCTTCACAGTAAAAATGTTTAAAAAGAGGTCGATAGGTAAGGAAAGAATATAGGTTCAGAAACCCCTCAGCTGAGGAGCACAGTGCGCCTCCATACCTCGTCATTGTTCCCGAGGAGTCCCAGAGGAGCTCCATCTAAATAACAACACCGTGAGTCGAATAGGAAAGTCAGCGTCAGAGGTTCCAAAGCTGATCTGAGTCCCTCCATACTTTGTAATTGTATTCCCGATCTCCAAAAAGGAGCTACATTTCAGGTTTCAGCATCATATCAAGTCAATTAAAAAACAAATGAGGCTCAGAGCCCCCTCTGCTGATTAGTGTGCATTGACGTTGAACTCTCGGTATTACAAAGGAGGTTCATTTCAAATTGCAGATCCAAGTTGACATCAACATCCCTGCGTAGATATAGGCACCTGCAGAGAGAAAACTAATGCAATTGAGTGATTCTCAAACTACGAGCGATTTTGACCATCAAGATTTTCAAAAAACCAACTTTGTAAAAAAAATCTGAAAAAATTCCATGGTGTTCCGGGAGTGTTTCTTAGCATCAAAATCAGTAATGTGCAAGTCGGAATTCGCAAGTCGCAAGACGGTAATTTGGCGTAACATGAATCAATAACCATACAGTATCCATTCAGTTTTGATCAATGAAATGAAAAATAAAAACATTTGTAAACATTATGAACTAATGGTAACTTAATAGAAACTTTAGTAACTTAGAATGGTAACTTTATTTACATAAATAATAATATTAATTTAGCAGTATTAGTGCAACATTTTATCAAAATACATCATCAAAATTGTAATAAAATTACTAAACCATTTTTTCCCAAGGTATAGTGAAAAACAATAGTGTTTCGAGCATTCAAACACATTTTGCACACTTCCAGTACGAGCCGAAAAGACATTTTTTTATCCATTTTTTATCCTTTATAATTGGTTCAGTCTGAAGTGGGAAAATGGTCGAATTTATCTTAACGAACGTCTTCCAACTTCATAGGTTTCATTGGGAAGGGAGGAGGGAATGCACTCCTCGTTGGAGCCATGATTCAGTGAAAGAATTCTGCTCTCTTGGTGGTTTCCCCATCACGGGCTTATTGGATTTTACCACCACGTGAATCCTGATGCGAAGGAGATCCAATCGGAAAATTTGTTGGGAATTTCAGCAAGTTCCACATCTCTCAGATACTCGAGCCAGGTATTGGTTAAGGTCCTTATCCAAAAAATGGGCAAATATTTTTACAAGTCATTTATGAGTCCTAGTGTTCGTTTTGTACAGTGAAATTAGGAAATCCATCTTATCTACCACACCATCGATGCATTGTGGTCTGTTATTATTTGCGGTCTATCAATTTCTTTATAGCACTTAGTATTTCCCAACATAATTCTATGCCATGCTTTCTGTCCTACTGCCCAACCACTTCTTGAATTTCAATAAGTTTTAGTACCTAAGTACCTGTAAAATATTGTTAGTGTTAAGAAAATTATTTGAAAAAAAAAAAAAAAAAATATATATATATATATATATATTACAAAAATGCTGGCCTTTGTTTTATATGCATAACTACTGGTCCGCCGCACATTGGTCCAGATCGGGACCAATATATCCCGGGAAATCTCGGGAAAACCCTGGAAAAATCGCCCTGGAACATTCGGTATTTTGCCAGTCTCATTAAAAGAAGAAAAAAAATCGATGACAGTCTCAGCGGATATAGATTTTACACGCTGAGGTGAGAATTTTGATACCAAAACATCCCGGAAGTTCTCAGGAAAACCCTGGAAAATTTTCCTGAAACATTCTGTATTCTGCCAGTCTCATTAAAACAAGAGAAAATCGGTTACAGTCTCGAAGGATATAGAATCTGCACGCCGAGCTGAGAATTTTAATACCAAAACATTCAGGAAAATCTCGGAAAAACCTTGGAAAAATCGCCCTGAAACATTCTGTATTCTGTCAGTCTCATTGAAATAAGAGAAAATCTATGACAGTCCCAGCGGATATAGATTCTACGAGCCGAGCTGAGAATTTTGATACCAAAACATACCGGAAAATCTCGGGAAACCCTTGGAAAAATCGCCCTGAAACATATTGTATTCTGCCAGTGCAAGGCGTGGTGCTCCAGCCCAATGGTCGGACCCATGGTGGTGTCATGATCATGATAAGAAATAACGTGCAAGTAGAGAAAGTGCCTCTCGACACAAACCTCCAGGCAATGGCTGCAAGAATTGAGTCCCCACCCCTCTGACCACTGTCTCTCTCTATCTTCCAGATGAAGTGTGGGATGAGGCCGCTTTTGTGGACCTCCTTCATCAGGTTCCTAGCCCTGTACTAGTACTAGGGGCTTCTAACATTCATCGCACCTTTTGGGGCTGTGACAATACCTCAACTCAGGGAGCCACTGCTGAAGCCACGTTCAGAGAGTTGGATCTCCTCCTGAATGATGGCCGTTCAACATAGTCGCCTATCCGTGGTGGGATGTCCGCAATTGACCTCACCATGTGCTCTCCTTCCTGGGGGGGGGGGGGGGGTAAATTGGCTTGGAATCCTTTGCCGAACCTTCATCACTGGACCACTTCCCTATCAAAATAGATACAGAAAGTCGGCATTCACCTTTCAAACCATTTCCACACTGACAGTTGGAAGAGGCTAACTGTGCTTTTTATAAGGAGCAGATGGTGCACGTTAAACTCAGTGGGAATATTGAGGATGACGTTACCAACTTCACCTGTACTATCCTTGAAGCAGTATCAGCTGCTATCCCAAAAACTGACCCCACCAAGGGACGCAATCATGTCCCATGGTGGAATAGGGAAGTGTGATGAGCCAACAAGGCCAAACATCAGGCATTGAATAGATTCTGCCGAAGGCGTGCTACAGAAAATTATGCCATAATCAAGCGAGCTAGAGCACGTGAGAACCGGCTCAAGCGTCCCAAGAAGCATTGTTTTCACTTTGGGGAGGAAAAAAATTTTTGGTTTCTATAATTTAAATGTTCACTTGCTTTTTACGTTTTAGACCATTCTGAACAACTTTGGTTTCGTATCTGTCTGTGTGTGTGTGTGTGTGTGTGTGTGTGTGTGTGTGTGTTGCTGGGGTAGGGTAACTGTTGGTGTTTTTATCTCTTTGGAGCTCCTTCTTATCCCTACCCAAGTCATGGTCATACGTCCCCGTCGTGCAACCCGGGCACCCTCTGGTTTACCAGAAGGTGGCAGAATGACCCTCTGGCGCTTAGGGGGGAGGCTCATGTCAATGGGTCTCCCGACCTTTAAAACGCTTCCCCGTTATGGACCAGATAAACAGAGAGCCTCATAACCCCCCCCGCCCATTGGCCATCGGGGTTCTAGGGGAGGCGCTCGGGGGCGCTCCAGGCAGGGGCGTAGGTCTTCCTCTCCCTCTTCTTCCTCCTCTTCTTCCTATCCTTCTTCCTCTTCCAATGCCCCTGGCGATGTCCATCAGTGTGCCCACTGTGAGAGAGCCTTCAGTTCCAAGCGTGGCCTCAGTGCCCACGTCTGGCAGAAGCATCCTGTACAGGCCAACGCTGCAATTGATATAGAGCGAGAGCGGCCCAGGTATGCTTCTGAGGATTTGCGGCAAATGGCAGCAGAGGAGGCAGAGGCTGTGCGTAATGGGGTACGCAATATTAATGTATTCCTTCAAGCACGTTTTCCCATGCGCACGCTTTCTGCCATCCAATCTCTTCGCCTGAGGCCCCACTATAAGCAGCTTGTCCAGGATGCAATCCTGGCAAATAGCAGTGGGGCCTCTCCCGCATCTCCGACAGGCGTGGGACAACAGCCCGCCATTCAGCTATCCTCCCCCGGGACCTCCGGTCTTCTTCAGGATTTGAAGACTGAAGTGTTGAGGCTCGGGGAGCAGGTAGGCCGTATTGATGGTTATGAGAGTGCCTACCTGCAGGAACTGGCGAGGCGGGCTGTTGAGAGGCCTGTTGGCTTGGAAGACGAGGTCGCGGCCTATTTACAGAGGATGGATGCGACTGTGGCGGGGCATCAGGGAGGACATCCTCCTGTGTCGGTGCCCCGTGGAGGTCGCAAAGCAGCTAAGCAAGCAAGGAGGCGGGAATACCAGCGGGTCCAGAGGTTGTGGAGGAAGCATCCGGCTCATGTAGCAGCGGAGGTACTGGAGGGAGCTGGGGATGAACAAGTTATGCCCCCACTCCAGGAGTTTGTGGAATTTCGGGAGCCACTCTTGGTGCTCCCAGCCACAACCCTGGTGTTCCGGTGGTGCCCCCAGCCTCCACCAGGGATTCCCTCAGTGCTTCATGACGAGGCACATAAGGGCCGCGTCAAAAACTCCACGTCTGCTGGACCTGATGGTATTTCTGCCCAACGCTGGAATAAAGCCCCAAAAAGTGTTGAGCTGCTCATCCTCAACCTATTACTTCTATCGGGAAGGCCCCCGAAAGCATTGACCCGCGCCCAAACCATCTTCATCCCAAAGAAAGGAGTAAGTGGGCCTGGAGGCTACCGCCCGATTTCAATATCATCGGTAGTTTTCCGCCACTTTCAAAAGATTCTGGCATCTCGCTTTCAGTGGCTGGTGTCATAGGTGACGTCCAGAGAGCATTTCGGCCAGCGGATGGCACAGCGGAGAACCTAACAGTTCTCCAAACTGTCATTTCGCTGGCCCGCATCAAGAAACGGCAGCTCCATCTTGCCGCTCTGGACGTCGCTAAGGCCTTTGACACAGTTAGCCACTTTGCCCTGACCGATTGTCTTCGTGGTGTCGGGGCTCCTGCTCGTCTAATTGAGTATGTTGCCTGTCTGTACCACGAAGGCGTGACGGTCTTCGAGGCAGGAGGTGAGATGTCGGGGGATGTTGTCATTGGGCGCGGGGTACGCCAGGGGGATCCTCTATCGCCACTCCTCTTCAACCTGGTCGTGGATACAGCCTTGGGTAAGCTGCCAGATGAAATAGGGTTTGATCCTGGGGTGCGAGTAGGTGCATTGGCTTTTGCCGATGATGTCATCCTACTCGCAGAAACCCGCGAGGGCTTGCAGGTCGCCCTCAATGCCTTTGCTGAGCAGCTATCCAGGTGTGGTCTAGTGGTCAACCCTTCTAAGTGTGGGTCAGTCTCCTTGGTCCCGTCGGGCCACCAACATAAGGTGAAGGTGGTGGATGAGGAAAGCTTTGTCTTAGGACAGACACCCATCCCCGCCCGATCCGTGTTGGAGGTCTGGCGGTACCTTGGGGTCGACTTCATGGGTGTGGCCACTATAGCCCCAAGCCGTGTGGACCTTGAAGGAGCATTAGCTCGTGTCACCAAGGCTCCATTGAAGCCACAGCAGAAGCTGCGCCTCCTTCGCACGTACTTACTGCCAAAGCTAACCTACGGATTAGTCTTTGGCAGGCTTACTGCGGGGAGGCTGCTTGAGTTAGATCGTGAAGTTCGCTCTGCTGTGCGCTCTTGGCTAGGCTTTCCACCTGGTGTCCCAAGTGCTTACATCCACGCACCGGTCAAGGCCGGTGGGCTCGGTATTGTCTCTCTTTCTGCCAGCATCCCATCTTTACGCCGCCAGCGCCTGCTTGCCCTTAGGGGCTCGAGCTGGGAGGTCGCCCGCACTGCTGCTGACCTGGACTTTGTCCGGCAGCAGTTGTTGTGGTGCGATCGAGCAACACCAACTGCTCCAAAACCCAGCTCATCTGCTGAGTTCGCTGCTGCACTGCATGAGTCAGTAGATGGTAAAGAGCTCCGACAGTGCTCTGAATCCCCCATTTCTACCCAGTGGGTGGAATGGGCTTCAGAGGGCATTGGGGCCCGCGACTATCGCCATTTTCACGCCGTCCGGGTGGCTACACTAGCCACCTCGGTGAGGTGTTCGAGGAGTAGTCGCGGGACAGTTGACACCCTTTGCCGTGCCTGTCGGGGTAAAAATGAGAATCTGTATCATGTTGTGCAGCAGTGTCCTCGTACTCACGGTGGCCGCATTTTACGTCACGATGCGGTTGCCAAGCAGATAGCAGGTGCTTTGTCATCTAGCGGTTGGGATGTCGAAAGGGAGAGACTATACCACATGCCGAGTGAGAAGACAGATATCGTTGCGATCAAGCCCGATGGGTCTGCCATAATCCTGGATGTCCAGGTTGTCAGTGGCAGCGTGGACATGGAGCAGACCTGGCGGGCTAAGAAAAGTAAATATGATAGAAATGATCTGCGCCAAGCGATATCTGAGCTAAAAGGAGTGGCACCTAATAACATCAAGGTCATTGTGTCATGGCGCGGGGTGTGGTGCGGGAAATGCGCCACGGAGTTACTCGAGTTGGGCATCTCGGCAGGAGTACTCCGTGGTATCACCACCCGCGTCCTGAGGGGTTCTCACTTGAACTGGTGGTCATTTTATAGGGGCACATCCTTTCATCCCATTCTTCCTCCTCGTCCTGCAACTATCCTTATCCCTAGAGCCGGCGTCGGGTAAACCTGGGCGTCCTCTCCACTTTTTTATTTTATTTGTTTATTTTTCAATTTAATGGCGTGCCCCCTCCGTCTTTGAGGGGAGGTTTCTTAAAAAAAAAAAAAAAAAAAAAAAAAGTGTGTGTGTGTGTGTGTGTCTGTCTGTCGTGTGTCCACAAATCCTTTAACAAGCTTATTTTCCACAGTTTTCATCCGATTTTAATGTAATATTCAGGGATAATGTGGGCTAGAAGGAAGACAGTCTCCTATCAGTTTCGTCGTTCTTGACTCAAGACCTCACTCTGCGCATGCTCAAACGTGAATTCTACCAAGCATAATCTTCTCACGCCTTAGTCGTTTGATCTCGCTCAAATTTGGAAGATAGTTGGGGGTTGACGATTTGATCAATCCATATCAATTTCAACATAAATTATCATCAATAGCTACTGCGCATGCGCTAATGTGAAATACTGGTATTGACCTTAATTTCCACAGTTTTCATCCGAAATCAAATTATTTCATTGTTTTCAACTCATCAGATCATTCTGCGTTTGCACAAACTTAAATTACATTGAGTACCATTTTTTCGTTTCTCAATTAACCAATTATTACATTTTACGCTACTTCTTGATTTAGGTACTCTTTTTCGAAATGGAATTTTTTAAGATCATTTAAAACCTCTGAATGATCTCTACATTCATGATAGGTAAACGAGGAAGCAATGTGTCTCACCCAACTTGGCAGACGTTTTTTTCTGCGAACGTGGTCAATGAAGCCCATTGTGCCAAATATGTAAGTCGATCTTGTTCCTTAGGTGTGCGATCTTGAATGTTAATTTCTCCTTCTGCAACCAATTCTTCTAGTTTTTTATCACTCTGTGAATTATTTTGCTTCCGAGACTGCAAGGCAGCGGAAGCTTTGTTTTCACTTTCGAAATGAAAAAAAATTTGTTGCTCCAAAATCAAAATTTCCACTCGCATTTTGCGTTTCAGAGCCTCCTGAACAAATTTGGTTCCGTGTCTGTCTGTCTGTCCGTCCACATTTCCTTGTAACAGCCATAACTTCCACAATTTTGATCAGATTTTAACCAAATTTTCAGGGATCGTGCGAGTTAAGCTTTAGATGGTCCCCTATCAACTTCATCATGATCGAATCAACGGTAGCTTCTGCGCAGGCGCTAACGTGAATTCCTTGTGACGGTCATAACTCGGTCAATGTTGAACGGATTTCGGTCAGATTTTCAGGGATGATGTGGGTAAGGTCCCTTGAGGTCCCATAAGACAATCATCATAATTGCATTAGCGGTACGCTTACGCTCTGCGCATGCGTGAACGAAATATTCTTGTTACGGTCCTTGCAACAGCCATAATTTCCACAATTTTGATGCGATTTTCTTCAAATTTTTAGGAATCGTGCGGGTATAGCTCTACATGGTACCCTATCAGTTCCGTCATGATCGAATCAACGGAAGCCTCTGCGCAGGCGCAAACAAAATTTTCTTGTTTCGGTCATAACTCAGGCAATTGTGAACGGATTTCGGTCAGATTTTCAAGGATGATGCGGGTAAGGTTTCTTGAGGTCCCGTATCACATTCTTCACGATCATCACCAGCGGTACGCTAGGCGCATGCGCGAAAGTGATGTTTTGGTTACGGTCACAGCTTAGTTATGAGGAACATACGGACTACATCCTGGATGGTCCCATATTAAAATGAAAATTTTCCATAATAATTTCATTTATTATATGTACCATTCAGCTTCCAATTTCCCACCTTATTAATTCCCTGATGCCAGAACCGGTCGTTTCTAGTTTTCTGGAATTTAATGGTGACGTACTGTGAAGGTCACGAGGAAGCTCATGTTCCATTTCCTTGGCAGTGTATTTTTCATGTTAAACCACGCTCTGCTACCAGATATGTAGTAGAAGCAAATTTGATTTTATCTCTTATTCTCTTCTTACTTCAATTTCTTAACCGTTTTCTTATTAGCTTGAAATAATAAGAAATTGTTAATCTCGTTTCACAATCATATTTCCATTTTATTCTCAAAACAACAAACTTACGTTAATTTAGAACTTTAATCATGTGCCAAATTAACTGTAGTGAACGTTGATTTTGGTTGCTGAAATTGTTTCCAAATAAATTAATTCTTGCAAAATACAAAACATCAAAATAATATTTGCTGCAGTTCCGCAACACTCCTCGTCCCTCCATGGACCTTGTCTGGGATGAGCATTGATTTTCGCTTGAGGGTTGGGGTCAAGGGTAATACGCCTCCGCATTTCCTCAGATGTCGTTGCTCAGAGGCAATCTAGCCATTTGCTGGACACACTCTCTTATTCACCGATGGCTCAAAGACACCTGATGGTGTTGGCCTTGCTCTATGGTGCCCCAACTTCCAAGTCACTAGACGCCTACCACCTGTTGCGTCTGTGTTCACAGCAGAGCTGTGGGCAGTGACGCTGGCTGTTCGACACTGCCAGCTATTGGGAGTTGGAAATTATGTGATCTATAGAGACTCACTAAGTACCATCGTGGCGATTAGGGACACATATTCATATACCAATACCAAGCCTGCGTGTGCCACTAGACCGAGCGACAACATTGGGCACAAACATAACTTTTATGTGAGTGCCAAGCCATGTGCGCATTCACGGCGTTGAGTGTGCTGAGATGCCCTAGCAAGGAGAGCCATTGGAGATGACCCCATCGAAATGTTGCCAATGAGCGATGACGATCGAATCTCCTACATGCAGAGTAAAGCCAATTAAATCTGGCTCGAGCAATGGCAGAGCGACGTCACTGGTCTGCGTGGAGTCCTTCAGGGCCTTTGCCCGGTTGATACCTTCGTGACACACCTTCCAAGGAGGGACCGAATAGTGGTCAATCGGCTAGCAACTAGCATATCCTTCTTACTCACAGTCACCTACAAGATAAAGTAGCTCGTGATGTTGGGTGTGGGGGTGATTTGTCCATCCGCCAGTTTTTGGAGGATTGCCCAGCCCTCATGGTCCTCAAAGTCCAGCATGCACCCCCTAAGTGGTTGGATGTTCTGTCCGGACCAGACAAGGTCCAGTCCCTGTTGGTGTACCTGAAATCCACAGAGCTTTACAACGAACTGTGATATTCTGATCTATGATATATTTATTTATATATACATCTCCCTTCATACCTTCATTTAGGTAGCTAAGATATAATATAAAAATCCACGATGATGTTTATTGTGATTACGAGGGAGATGATGAGTAACGAGGGAACTTTAAACAACAACTTCGTTTCAGTTTATTAATAACTAGAGGCCTGTTAGGGCTTGGAAAGCCCTAATCTAGTCCGTATAACAGTAGTACCTAACAGGAACTCAGCACATTATAGTAACGATATAAGTCTATTTGTAGCGTTATGCGAACGGCGACACTTGGGGCCGTCTAACACAGAAATCGGTCCGCGAAGTTCTTCACAATTCCAAAGACCGTTCAGAAATAACTCTCCTAGTGGCAACTGTTGTTACTGCCACAGCCTAATAAACAGAGAGTCTCCCTATCAAATTTCAACTTCCTACGGTGACTTATATAAAAAGTTCGGAATTATAATATAGAGTCCGCTAAGTTCTTCAGTTTCAATTTCTTCGTTCAGAAATAACTCTCCTAGATGTTAGTAACTACATTACATTTCTTACTTACCGTGAATTGATGGCAACTGTTGTTACCGCCACAGCCTAATAAACAACTCTCGTTGATAAGGACCACCTAGAACACGATCAAGGCGGGTATATAAACGAACGGCGACATTTTTGCAACAAACTTGGGGCCGTGCTGATTCGAATGAGAAGTCTAACACTAAAATCGGACCGCGAAGTTCTTCACAATTTCAAAGACCGTTCGGAATTATATATAAAGATGTAGTAAGAAGGTGAGCATTATAACTATCAATTTTGTGACATAGGTATGTGATTTTTCAAGAAGCTATCCACTTTCAACTCATACTTTTGTGTGCTGTTGATATTACTAGTCAGCATTTTATATATTCAAGTACCATGGTAATTTTATTTTTCAAAAAGTTTTTTCGATTCACTTTAATTTCCATTTCTGCATCTTTAAAATGAAAACATGTTGGGTGTACATCGCATTTTTATTCATTCCTGGGTTCAGGATTGGATTTTAATGGTTTTTCGATCATGAAAACCACACAGACAGCCATCAAAATGTTACTAAAATGATTAATCAAGTATCAAAATCAACACAATTTCACAAGTTGTCCCAAAACTTTGAATTTCGTTCCCCTCAACAACTGTAAAAATTAAATTTCATCGTTTTTTAGCTGGTATTGTGGGTATACACGGCATTTTTATTCATTCCCGAATTTGATATTGAGTTTTAAATATTTTTTTATCATGAAAATAACTCAGAAATAACTCTACGTCTTACTGAAGTTATTGAATTAATTATCAATGAAAAATATTTCCCCAGCAGTCTCAAAACTTTAAATTTAGTTTTTCTCAAAATATGAAAAAACGGAATCTCATATTTTTTCCATAATTTATCATTATATATTTTATCAATAGTATTTATGTGTTTTAAAGGATCTAATCGTAGTTTAGTTTTTATTACGGAGTATTTTTATCCGCTGTTGGGGTAACAAAATGTTCATCGCTGTATCCATTTAGGTAGAGTGCGTCGATGCCTCACTTTGCGGGTTATTACTATTATCATTACCTTATTTCCCTCCGATCTGCCATAGGAGTCCGTTTAGTGACGGACGGTCAGCATGGCTGACCTTAGAATCGTGCCCGTTGCAGTGTCCCTTCGACACCAATTTTTGATTGCCGCTAATGACCCTTCCGGTTGAGACGCGGCTTAAATTCTATTTAAAAAAAAAATTAATGAATAAATGAAGAATAAAAATAATAATAATAAAATGAAAAAAAAGGGGGGGGGAGGGGTACTATATGAAATCCGAGTTAGGAGTCGGAGCGCTACTATGGAATGTAATAATCAAAATGCTTGTTGCAAGGAATTCACATCCACGCATGTGCAGCATCTAATAATGATGCTATCGTGATAAAATTGATGTGGGGTGATTACATCGTCTTTTCTTATCACCTTCTAAAATTGAACGAGAGCGGACGACTAGAATTCAAGAAAATGATGCTTGTTGCAATTAACGTAGGTACCTATGCGTAGAGTGAAGCATCATTGATAGAAATTGATAGGGAACCAGCTGCAACCTAACCTGCATATTCCCTGTCAGTGTCAGCAAAAACAAATGACAATTATGGACGTCATGAGTGTTGTAACGATTAGCGGAGACACTCCGACACGGAGCCAAAGTTGTTCAGAAAGGTCTAAAACGTAAAAATGCAAGTGAAAATTTTGATTTCGGAGACAAAAAATTTGCCATCTTCCGAAACTGAAAACATTGCTTCTGCTAAGTATCTATAGGAATACTCGAAAGGATTTAGAATTCCTGATTAAGAGGTTACGAGTTTATAATTATAACTGATCCATCACAGTTTCGACAGCGAATTTTGATAACTTGTAAATATCTTGAACGGCAATTATATGGTGCAATGATAGAGCCCTTATTTTTCTTGAGATCTTATTATTTAGATACATTGGTGAGAACTTGTTATTTAGATAGATTGGTGAGAACTTTATTATCATTATTACTGTTTTTGTAGGTAATCAGTGATTTTCTGGTGACGTGTTATTGGTTCGAGTGATAGGTGTTTCCAATAACACGTTTGTCTATCCAGCTATTCATTGCAGTGTCATCTCTGTAATAAACCAAAATGTCGGAACGCAACCATTTCCATGTAAAAAGAAACCGAGCAAGTAAGGGCTCTTAGCCCAGATGGGGGCTAACGAGGCATACAGTTGACGCCCTGGCAGTGTTGCGGGTTAGCATACCTAGATGGAAACCCTGGGCCGCCTCCGCCTTCTCCCCGGGGGTCCCGCCAGTCACCGCCAGCTCTGCCCCCTCACCTTCCACCAAGACCGCGAGGGGCTGAAAGGCTCAGTCATGTCCGCGGAGTCGGAAAGTGTTGAGGTATTAGAGGTTGATAATGTTGCGGCTTCTTAATTTCGCATTCGCCCAATAAAAGCAATTTATATCCGCTAAGTCATTCACCTGCAAGGCACTGTCATCAATTTCAGGTAAACGAATTCAAAAAGAGTTAGGAACATGACATTTTTTCTGAATATTGGTTATAGTAACGTGAAATATCCTAATACATAGACTTTGTATTATTACCTGCGCAAGTCCAAGTCATTCCGTACTCTTTACATGTTGTTGGTTTTTTTAAATAACGAAGTGACCTACCAAAAACAATTCTGTTCAACGTTTGTATCTAGTGCGATTGAATGCTCTTGCTAGAAGGGTTACCTTACTGTGGTGCAGCATACCACCAACTACATCCACTCTGCTAAACATTGAATATAAACTGACTTTTAAGCACATTGATTATAGGTATGCCAAGACATGCGTTTTATGGCCGTAAAATTTACCATTTCCAATAAATATTGACTGCAATTGCTAATAATCGTGTACAGAATGGTTTCAAGATAGAATAGGTAATGACAAATTATTCTCTATTTTAATAGAGAGAGATGTTACCTCGTTAAAAGGGCAATGCCAATCCTGCGTCACGATTCTGTACCTACTACGGAAGATTTTGACAAACTATGCAGCTAGGTACATACCGAGTTATTAATAATTTATAATAATATACCAAAACATACGGCCATAGTTTTCCCGTTAAAATAATGTGAACCAGCGCCAGCGGTTCGGGATGACTTTTTTAATGTGTAACATATTGTTAAGTAATGCATGCATTGCAGAGATGTCCGTATGAAAGGAATGTATATAATTTTGGTGAGAGTTAAAATAAGAGAACAAACAAAAATATCATGAATTCTCAAAATTACCCTTCCCTCCCCATTATCCCCCTCCACCGACAGTAAATTTCCATCATAAAACTTCCAGCATGAAATTTGAAAGTCCTGACATAATTTCCAAAACTCGACCAAATTTATAGTTGAACGAAAAAATTATCACGGAAATCTGAAGAGAATATTTAAAACATCATGATTCATTACTATTACTCTCCTCCATTAACCCCCTTCCATAATGAAATTTGAAACTCCTGATATAGGATCCAAAACTAGACCGAATTTATAGTTGAACAAAAGAAGAATCACGAAAATCGGATGAGCATTGTTAAAACATCATCATTTATCAGTATTAACCCCTCCATTCACCCCCTCCCATGATGAAATTCGGAACTCCTGACATACGTTCCAAGACTATTACGAATTCGTGATAGAATAAAATAAGAATCACGAAAATCGGTCGAGATTTGTAGCTTGGGCAGCTCTTGAAAAAATCTGCAATTATCCTCTCCACCCCACACTACGACTGTAAATCCGAAATTCCTAAGGTTCGTTCCACAACTAGACTGAACTTTTCCATCGTGAGATTCAAAATTTCCTGGGTTCGTTACTCTATTAGGATGAAATTGGGACCCAAGAAAGAAAGAATCTTGAAAATCGGTTGAAAATTGTGGCCTGGGCAGAGTCGACAAAATTTTTCACACACACACAAGTCCAGGTCAGAAGCAGTGCAGTCGACCTCCCAGCTCGAGCCCCTAAGGGCAAGCAGGGGCTGGCGGTGTAAAGATGGGATGCTGGCTGAGAGAGAGACAATACCGAGCCCACCGGTCTTGACCAGTGCGTGAATATAGGCACTTGGGACACCAGGTGGGAAGCCTAGCCAAGAACGCAGAGCAGTGCGAACTTCACGGTCTAACTCAAGCAGCCTCCCCGCAGTAAGCCTACCAAAGACTAGCCCATAGGTTAGCTTCTGCTGTGGCTTCAATGGAGCCTTGGTGATACGAGCTAGTGCTCCACCAAGGTCCACACGGCTTGCAGCAATGGTGGCAACACCCATGAAGTCAACTCCAAGGTACCGCCAAACCTCCAACACGGATCGGGTGGGGATGGGTGACTATCCTATGACAAAACAACCCTCATCCACCACCTTCACATGATGCTGGCGACCCGATGGGACCAAGGAGACTGACCCACATTTATCTGGGTTAACCACCAAACCGCACCTGGCTTGCTGCTCAGCAAAGGCATTGAAGGCGATTTGCAAGCCCTCACGTGTTTCAGCGAATAGGATGACATCATCGGTAAAAGCCAATGCACCTACTCGCACCCCGGGGGCGAGATCAAACCCTTTTTCAGCTGGCAGCTTACCCAATGCCGTATCCTCAACCAGGTTGAAGAGGAGTGGCGACAGAGGATCCCCCTGTCCCAATGACCACATCCCCTGACATCTCGCCTCGTGCCTCGAGGACTGTCACGCCCTCGTGGTACAGAAAGGGAACATACTCAATGCACTCAACACACACACACACTCGTTTTAGAATGCATCAAAACGGATTTCAATGAAGAAATTTTTCAAAAGTTTTGATTTTAAAATTTTCCAAGCCATTTCAACAGCATAATTTTCTACGTTAATTCGCTAAAAGAACTGGAGAAACACATCGTTCATCGGTAGAAACCAGGATGACTCAGAACGAACACGCTCGGTTGAGTTCTATGCGGTCGTCTTAACTGTGGTGGGTCATTAGAAACAGTCACTTTTCACTTTTACGATATTATCGGATAATCAGAAAATAAATCGTAACCTTTTGATAAAGCCAAGTAGAATAATCTCAATACAGGCTGTCCCAAAAGTTTTCCCCTAATAGGATAATCTCAATATAAGATGTCCCTAACATTTTTTCCACAATTTCGGTTTGTTATTTTCAGAACTTAATGATTCTTTGTATTTGATTTATAGAAGTGTAACTTGGAAAGTTTTTGGGGAGCCTGATACTAAGATTTAAGAAAGTAAAAGTCAGATGAAAAATCCAAAATTTTGTGGAACAATCAAAAGGGGAAAAATTGGGTAAATAGGTACTTCGAAAATTTGTTTCAATTATTTGCCAAGTGACACCTCATTTTGAAAATTTTTTGGAACTGAATGCGGTGGTCAAACTATTATAATTGCATTATCTTATTCCGTTCTCGGATTTGAGCTGATGAAACATGAAGAAGCGTGGTTGTCCAAAAGTACCAAGGTACCTTTAGAAAAAAATTACGCTTCTTCATGCTTCATCAGCTTTAACCCTAGAATGGAATAGCAATTATGGTTCCACCCTCGTAATCAGTTCCAAAACATTTTCATAATGAGGTGTCACATGGCAAAATAAATTTTTTGAGGTACCTACCTACCTACTCAATACTTCCCCCCGTTGGATAATCCAAAAACCTTTGGATTTTGGGTCTTTTGGGACACCCCCTATATCAGGTATTGTAATGAGAATTCAACAGAACCGTGGAGTGGGCGGCTTGATGTTTTGATTGAAGGACATGTACTTTTTGAGAATGAAGAACCATTTTCTCCTTCAAAACTCCCTTTTGTTCGAGGCAGAGTTCACAAGTACATTGGGGGGGGGGGGGGGGGGGGGGGGGGGGGGGGTCGCTTTCTCATATCCGTAACAAGAATGAATAGAACATTAAAATTTTAAATAATCCTAAAAGATCCCATAGTATTTTTCTGAGGTTGTGGCAATTTAATAACTCTTTCTGTGCTAGGTATTATCCAAATTTGAGCTAAATCGGTCGAGTAGGCAATGAGAAAATAATACGTGAAAAGTTTTACGTTTCCGCGAGAAATTGGTACCTACCTATAGAAATCAAGCTGTTTACGATTCGAGGTGCTACCTACTAATGATACGATCATTATGAAACTCATATAAGGTAATCTAATCGTCATTTACCATATATATGTACCTACCCGAATTTAAGCGAGATAGGTCGAATAGACCATATGGAGTAAAAACAATTAATTTTTAGTGGTGAAATTGATAGGGCACAATCTTCAAACCTAACCCACGTATTCCCAGAAAACTTCATTAGATACAAACGGAAACAGTAAGAATTAGGTTTGTTACAAGGACTTGGAAACATACAGACACGAAACAAAGTTGTTCAGAGAGCCTTAAATAACGAGTTTAAATTTTGATTTTGGAGGAAAAAAAGTTTGTCTTCTGTATGTCAAAACAAGCTTCCTATTACCTACCTTAGTAGACTCAGAAGAAAATATTTAGTTTTTAAACTACATCTATGAAACAATACGCTGGGAAATACCTAAATAAATTACCTTCCGAAATAATAACAAGCTCAATTAATGAAATAACACGCTCTACGCTTCAGTACCTACCTAGTTTATATCTAGATTGCAAGAGCTAACACATTTTAATTATGTAGACGTTCAATGGTCGTATTTCGTGTAGCAATAACTACATATTACAAATACATAGGTACGTAGCCACCTACCTGCCGAAAGAAAATATTAATATCAAGGACATCTACCTACCTACCCTACCAATCAATATGTAAAAAAAATGTTATAATTAACTCCATTGAAAGAATAAACTCTTCATCAGTGATCCTACATGTATTCAAGAGGTAGCGCTAGTGGAGCTTAGGCAGCTCGGGATCCATCCTCCTCTAAAACATATAGGCAAGTTAGAACTCCTCATTAGTTGGATAGAGGTCATGTTCATTGGTATCTATGAAGTTGTTCGTTATCAACCTGTAATCGAAATTTCAGCAAGACTGCAAATTCAAAGGGCAATACAATCCTTAAATAAAAGAGAGAAGTATGTTTGTCCGTGTAAAGTCGATTCACGTCCTAACGGCTTGACCGATTTTGCAAAATTATCGCAAAGTTCCGGATCAATATTTAGGCTGTAGTAAAATTCTCCGAACCTCCTCCTTAGTCGTCATCTCGGATTTCCCTAACGAAGTTACCTCGGTAAACAAGTTCGTAAATAAGGAAAACCCTGATATGAGGAACTAATTTAGACGTCAAATAAGGTTGGGATTGGATCAGTGGATTGAATTTTCTTTTACAAATCCAAATATAACAAAACGATGGGTTAAGCCGTACAGTTGTAGTTGACTAAAGGTGGGTTCACATCCATCCGGAATTGCGGCAATGCGTCTGCGGTTGGAAGTTGTGGAGGGGAGTGCAGAATTGCGGCAGGCCGTTCATAACTATCCGGTTGTGTTATCATTGCGTTATCATAGTTTGTGTCTTCTATTACCATTGCATTTCCCAAAAAGACCTATTTCCTCCCGAATTTTTTCCAACTTATCACACATTTCACGGACATTATAGCTCCATAAACAATGTTGAACAATAAACTCATAAAAAATCATGAGGACATGAAGAAGAAATGGTTATGTATGTACATAAAACCTAAAACTGCAAAGGCAACGTCGTTTTGAAATAAGACTTTTGGGTAATTATTCAGTCCTTTCATCAACTGCTTATCCCAAGATAACATTAATTTCCACCCAAAAATCTGTGTAGGTTGGCGCATTACAAATCATTTATGGATTGATGCACGTTAAGAAGTACTTACTTAACGTAGGTAATCTGTCCATTTCGTAAGAACAAGCAGTATTTTTATACTGCCTCTTCGTTTTGCAAAAGTGTTATCTCTTCTCAAATATCTATTTATTTTAAAAGCAGAAAATCGCCAATTTATAATCAAAGAATGTCTCAAAACACAAATGGAATAGGATCTTTAGGAAGGTAAATTGTTTTTGAGAACCCAAAATCAGTACCTACACCTAGGTATTTTCAACCCAACTCGGCCTCATCTGCATAAAACCGTGTTCAATCTGAGCGTTTAATTTATTTATTATTGTTATTCTTATACACAAGCACTACAGAAATATATTTCTTATAAATGAAATCACAACTCGAGGATCGTAAAAATACGGACTCGCACTCGACCACAGCCATAAAACAAGATAACACAAACAACAACAGCTCCTAATGGATGACGTAATTGTGGCAATCCGGTAAAATAACTAATTTTTCAGATGTGGACAGTCAACTCGACAACTCAGATGAGTTCCTGTTTCCCCTAGAGTTCTTGAGGTGTTTAGAGCCCTAACAATGAAGAAGAAGAAATGGAAAAGTAACTTTTTGGTAGCAAAGAGCTTATAATTTATTGAATCCTTCAAAAGATCTATTTTAAGCTCTTTTTTTGGTAGCCTTTTGAGGTTATCCCGCAGGTTTTGTTGTTTTCAAAGTTCCTATTATTCCAAGTGTGTTCTAGTAGTCTTCTAGAATTGGGCTTCCACTGAAGCTGCCTGCCGCTCCGACCCATCTTCGCCAATATTTTTCATCAACTTTTCGTCGTTCAATTTTAAAAATATTCTTTTTGCAATCAATTTGAAATATGTACAGTGTATTATTAGAAACAATATATATATATTTTTTTTCAATTCCGATTTTTGTACGGGTAGGAAAGGCCTTGCAACGCTTTTACCGGGCCACATAGAGTGTTTTTCGTTAAAAAATATTGTCACGAAAAAGCGAGACTATAGTAGCGGCGCGGCGGATTTTAATTTCCTTGCTATTCAACCTATGAATCGGAAGCATTCCTATGTCTAGCTGGGTGCACCACTTTAAAGCACAGTGGAGTCATGCTGATGGCAAGAGCACTTCATATAAGTACAGGGGACCATTGGCGGCAAATGAGATCATGGATCAGCCTTTCACAATGGGTGTGCTAAAAACAGCTTTGGCAAAGACTAAGGAGAATAAGGCACCCGGCCCTGATCGAGTAGGTTATGAGTTCTACAAGAATGCCCCCGATTCTTTTCTGGCTGACCTGCTTGCTCTTTTTAAACGAGCCTATGATCAGAGAGCACTTCCAGCGTGCATTGTAAAATCAATAATATATCCCTTATTCAAGAAGGGTGATTTGAATGCTGTTTGTGATTACCGTGGGCTCTCATTCATAAATTGTAGCGTTAAACTGCGCTTGTAGTCCCTTTGAGATTGGAGAACCACTTTGATTTGCAAAGGATACTAAATGAGAGCCAATGTGGCTTCTGCAAGGGATATTGTACGATAGATGCTGTTTTCACTCTATCAGGTTTAATTCACCTCAGACTCAATGCCGGTCCAAGGCATATGTTGTATGCCTTACTTGTTGATTTCCGAGCAGCTTTTGACAGCGTTCAACATGGTTTTCTCTTCCAGAAGATTGTAGTAGCAGGAGTTGGGCAGCAGTTCATAGGCGCACTGATGGCTATGTACTTAATGGTTGTGGGATGGTTTGAGGAAAGAATGTCATTTCTGAGCTGTTTCCTATAAAATGTGGAGTGAGACAGGGTTACTTACTTAGTCCGCAGCTTTTCGCATTAAATATAAATGAGTCCCTGCCCTGTGGAGTTCGAGTTAGAGGCACTACTATCAGTACATTGACGTATGCTGATGACATCGTGATCTTGTCCGAATCGCCACATGGTCTTCAAAGAAATATTTGTGGACTTCAGGAGTACACTGTTAGGTGGAGCCTTACAGTCAACCTAACCACCCAAATCATGCTTTTCCAAAGTGGGGGCAGACTCAGCACAGGAGATCGATTTGCATTCAATGGGGCTCGAATTACCAATGTGTCTTCATATAGATACCTGGGTGTCACCCTCACGACAGTGCATTCTTTTGGTGCTCACTTTGCTGAGAGGACTTCCGCTTCAAAACTTGCCATCAACAGGAATCATGAGTCTACAGGAATCTTTTCCGCCATCCATCCATTCCTACCCCAGCTAAATTTAAATTTTTAATGCGGTGATGAGAGCAGTCCTATGTGATGGTGGCCAGGCCATCGGTTACATGATGTCTAATCCCCTTGAGCAGGTGCTTAGGTACTTTGTGGAATTGGTTTTCGGCATGCCAAGAAACGCCCTCAACTATTTTTGAGTCAGGAGCTCAACCAATATTCACTAACACACTCTTACTCAGCTGCCGATACATTGTTAAGGCCCTAAAATATATAAAATATACGTCGGGGTGTAGTTGCAAGGGAGGTCATAAATGCTGGGGTTTCTTGGTGCCGAGCAATGTCTGAGCCCGTTGCAGCACGGATGTCCGTTTCACCGTAATTTGGAGGAAGGAGAGAAGTGGGAGGAGCAGCTGGATCCCTGAGTGGAGGAGGTTGGACGGAAACGGTCTGAGGATATGTGAGCTCACGCCAAGTATTCTAGGAATCCATTATATCCCTTATTAAGCTGGGATGTTTGACCAGCAAATTTACAGACTGAGGAGGATC
This sequence comes from Adelphocoris suturalis, assembly GCA_030762985.1. Classification (NCBI taxonomy): domain Eukaryota; kingdom Metazoa; phylum Arthropoda; class Insecta; order Hemiptera; family Miridae; genus Adelphocoris; species Adelphocoris suturalis. The sequence goes on from CM061040.1 coordinate 93,152,355, forward strand.
ACCCTTTTTGGGTACGTTGCTGAGTCCTAAAATTGAGGGGGGCAATGGTTGCATTGAACTGCGAACCCTACATCAGATCAGACAGCCCACGAACGACAAGCTCCATGTGCAACTCAGGTGCTGATGAGGATATCCTCCATTTCTTTGGAGCCTGCTCTACAATTGGGGAATCGGGAATGTGGTCTCCTGGAGAACGTGTCCTGGGCCTGGACAGAATGGTTTGCCTACAGAATGACAGGAGGCATTGACTGGGGGTGGCTGAATTTGCGTTCCAAAGCTGGTGTTACAGAAAATACCTATTAGCAGAGTTAAATTGGTAGAACCCCCCCAAAAATTAAAATTGTATACATTTTTGTAAGTTAATTATGTAAAATACAAGATAATACTTACCTAACGTTAATGAACAACACATAAATTATAATATTATATCAATTAGGTACCTAGTAATAAAGGTAACAGTGCATGGCTCACGTCAACCCGGCAGGCGGTCATCAAGACCATTGCCGTGACATGTTTTTTGTTTGTTAAATCTGTTAATTACATGGGTACCACCTATCCACAATCATTTATCTATGCTACTAATTTTGTGATGCTTACATAGCTGTATTAATAAACACGATATCTTTTTCTTCTAATTGCATCAATGTGGAACGAAACCTTTCGCCATAGCTGCCAATGTAATATAGTAAAAGTCCCTACATCGCCTTCTAGTTCGGGCAGCCGGGCCTTCAGCTTCTCCAAGTTTCCTGTAGAGTGCAGGTTTTGAGGGCAATATTCGGGGGGCCGCACTATAATAGGCTGTGGCTCGAGCGGATGTTTCACCCCATCATACATCTGAAGGGAGGAGGAAGTAGAGTGGTGGGAACCCACCACATGTTTTTTTTTTTTTCGGTTGTAAACTATGTTGTTTATTTCGAAAAACTGGTAGTGCAGTACAAATTTAGATTTCGGACCAAATTAACCTTTAATACTTTTGAAAATTCACACTTCTCTTAACGCTTTGGAAGTCTTGATCAGCTCCACGTTAGGTATGTAATTACAAATGCTACTGTTTGTTCAACCATCGCTCATTCTTGCCTTCACGTATCTATTGGCTTTGCCTCAAACTCACCCGAACATTTTGAAATTTCGATCGAGAAGTTAACCCTATTAACCAAGTTACCGGTTGGTGAAATAGTATGAGCGCTACCCTTTGTTAATTGGTTTAACATGAAACTGGAGGTAAGGAGAAGTTAGCCTAGTAATTACTGGGGGAATTCAATATCTTGTTGAGGTTATACCGCACCTCACTTACACGTTGTAATCGAATCGTATTAATACTTGAGATTGAAACTTATTGATACGATGTACATACATTTGAATTGTATATAAACACTTCATTTACATAAAGCGAGGCAAAATTGAGGTTTCCTTTGAGTGCAATATCGCACATTAATTGATTTGAATGGTCTATTTCCTAAACCCTCACCATCCGACGCCACTCCAACTTCAAAATATTCTCACGGAATTTGAGTAAGTAAAATAATGCTTTGAATTGATCTCCTTACAATTCGTTTTGGTTATCATGAGCGTTAGTGCAAGTAGGTATCTTTTTACGTAGAACTTCCGATAAAAACTCACTACTCACTAACAGAAAACAGACAGCACAAATTAAAATGAACAACATGCAGAAAATACTGCTGGTTACAAAGGTTATTTATTCCCTTGGGAGCCCTTCCACGCAGACAACTGGTCTGTTTATCTGTATCTTTGAAATTGGATGAAATTAGATAGGGAGGCACTTCGAGACATCGAGAAACGAATGGAATTTCGCCATTCATCCTCATTAGCTGATTAGGCTGAACTCTCTCATGTTCAACCTTGGAAGTTGAAATTTGATAGGAAGCCATCCTGAGATACAAAAAAATGTATTATATTAGGAGGAAAAACCTTGATCGGCTGATGTAGCTAAATTCTCCCTTGTCCCCCCAAGGAATTCGAAATTTGATTGGCAGTCTCTATGTGACGTCCACAGACGAATAAAATCGTAGGCTCAATTAATATCAGCTGAGTGAGCTAGTTTCTCTCCGGTTTATTCAAGGTAGTTGAAATTAACTAGGGAGCCTTTCTGAGACATCCAAAAACGAATAAAATCACAGGTTTCTACCTGAGCACCTGATTGAGCGAAATTCACTTCTGGTCACCGTAGGAAGGTGAAATTCGATAGGTAGGGGGGTAGGGGGTTTCGATTTGGTAAGGGCTTCTCTGACACATAAAGAGACGAGGAAAATGACACGCATCATCCTGATTAGCTGATTAAACATAATTCTATCGTGTTGCCCTTAGGCGTTTGAAATGTGATAGGAAGCCTCATTGAGACATCAAGAAACTAATGAAATTACGAGTTTTACTCTGATCAGCTGATTTTGCTAGGTTGTCTTCTGTTCATCCTAGGAAAATTAAATTTGATGGGAATTCTTCCTGATACATCAAGGGAGAAACGAAATTACGGGATTTATAAAGATAAGATGATTGAGTTCAATTCTCGCCAATACACTCCCGGAAATTGAAATTTGATACTGAGCCTCCTCAAAGCATCATGAGGTGTGAATGGGAATACGCGCTTCATCCTGATTAGCTGATGGAGAAGCATTCTCTCCTGTTCACTCTAGGAAAGATTTCCTCCCAGAAATCAGGAAACGAATGAAATTAAGAGCTTCATCGTGATCAATTTTTGAAGGTCTGAATTTGTCCACTACAACTGAATGGCTCAACTCAGAGGTTTCCTCCAGGCAGTGAATTTCGAATTTTTCTCCAGCAGTTTAAATCTCGTCTCAAAATCAGCGTAATTACTTACCACGAACAGTGAAACAGTGAAAACCTTCTTTTCTTCTTCACAGTGTTACCGAGTTCATGATTTAATAGTAAACTTTAACTTTTTGTACTTATGTTTTTGAAGCGTATCTGTTTTTTGTTTTTTAAGATTAGTAGGTACAGTTTTCTGTTCGTTGTGCCACAACTAATTTCTGTGATTGGCGTGAGCCGTTCATAATAATAAATGAAATAAATAAATAAATTTGGAGCACTTACAAATAAATAACAATGAATCATTTACAGCCTCACCTGCACCTGAAATTTCATCAAAATCGGACGAGAACTGTTGAAATTAGGCTCGATTAAAAAAGAATTTATATTCGCGTATCTACAGTAGCTACTAATGGTAGGATTGTGTTGAAATTTCTAGGGAATACTCAAATTAACCTCTTCCACCTATCGTCCAAATTTGAGCGAGATCGGACAACGGGGGCGGGTGGAAAATGGTGCTAGATAGAATTAACATTTGCGCATGCGCCGAGTGGAGTACTGATTTAAGAACAGCAAAAGTCATAAAGGACCATCTTCAACTTAACCCGCACTCACTTTGAGAATTTCATAAGAACCGATTGAATATTGTGTGAAGCTTATCACGAGGATTTGCGGACATACACCCACAGACCAACACACACACACACACACACACATTTTTTTTTTAGAAACCTCCCCTCAAAGAGGGAGGGGGCACGCCATTAAGAAAAAAAAAGAGAGAAAAACTAAATTAATAAGTGGGGAGGACGCCCAGGTTTAGCCGACGCCGGCCCTAGGGATTAGGGAAGTTGAGGAAGATGGAGGAGGGAGAGAGGGATGAAAGGAAGTGCCCACGACCACCAATTAAGGTAAGAGCCCCGAAGGACGCGGGTGGTGATACCACGGGGCACTTCTGCCGAGATGCCCAATCGAGAAGCTCCATGACACTTTTCCCGCCCCACACCCCGCGCCATGAGACGGTCACGGCCATGACCTTGATGATATTAGGCGCCCCTCCTTTTAGATCAGATACTGCTTGTCGCAGATCACTTCTATCATATTCACTTTTCTTAGCCCCCCAGGTCTGCTCCATGTCCACGCTGCCACTGACAACCTGGACATCCAGGATTATGGCAGACCCATCGGGCTTGATCGCAACGATATCTGGCTTCTTGCCCCGGTCACTCGGCATGTGGTATAGTCTCTCCCTTTCGACATCCCAACCGCTAGATGACAAAGCACCTGCTATCTGCTTGGCAACCGCATCGTGACGTAAAATGCGGCCACCGTGAGTACGAGGACACTGCTGCATCACATGATACAGATTCTCATTTTTACCCCGACAGGCGAAAACTCCTCGAACACCTCACCGAGGTGGCTAGGGTAGCCACCCGGACGGCGTGAAAATGGCGATAGTCGCGGGCCCCAATGCCCTCTGAAGCCCATTCCACCCACTGGGTAGAAATGGGGGATTCAGAGCACTGTCGGAGTTCTTTACCATCTACTGACTCATGCAGTGCAGCAGCAAACTCAGCAGATGAGCTGGGTTTTGGAGCAGTTGGTGTGCGTGGATGTAAGCACTTGGGACACCAGGTGGAAAGCCTAGCCAAGAGCGCACAGCAGAGCGAACTTCACGATCTAACTGAAGCAGCCTCCCCGCAGTAAGCCTGCCAAAGCCACCCCCATAGGTTAGCTTTGGCAGTAAGTACGTGCGAAGGAGGCGCAGCTTCTGCTGTGGCTTCAATGGAGCCTTGGTGACACGAGCTAATGCCCCACCAAGGTCCACATGGCTTGCGGCTATAGTGGCCACACCCATGAAGTCGACCCCAAGGTACCGCCAGACCTCCAACACGGATCGGGCAGGGATGGAAGTTTGTAATAAGACAAAACACTCCTCATCCACTCCCTTCACCTTATGCTGGCGACCCGACGGGACCAAGGAGACTGACCCACACTTAGCTGGGTTGACCACCAAACCACACCTGGCTAGCTGCTCAGCAAATTCGTTGAGGGAGATCTGCAAGCCCTCACGGGTTTCTGCGAGTAGGATGACATCATCAGCAAAAGCCAATGCACCTACTCGCACCCCAGGGGCGAGATCAAACCCTATTTCAGCTGGCAGCTTACCCAAGGCCGTATCCACGACCAGGTTGAAGAGGAGTGGCGACAGAGGATCCCGTTTGATTTTACTGGAGACTACAACCTTTCAATCTCTAGAAACTGAAAACAATGCTTCCGCCACCTATAGGAAGACTTGGGGGCAATTTAAGAGATGAAAGTAAGCATTTAGGTACCAATACTTTAATAGTAGGTACCTACCTACATCCGCACGGACTATAGTTAATAAACTCGATTTCGCAGAATTAAAACCAATTCCTTGGAACTATATCACCTGATTATTCCAGTATTGGCATTATGTAAGCGGATATTTACAAGGCAATTTTTATGTATTCTAGTATTACTATCTAGCGGTCTTTGATGGAATTAATTGGTCGATTGGCTATTCAATATCCGCATGTAGCGCATTAGAAATTCCGCCTAGAAATTCGAAGGTTTATTTCGATGTTCGAAAAACATTGTGGAAAATCCTTAGGGATAAGGAACCGTTTATCATAGATACAGCGTTGCGGATGGTTTTAATCGATTCTTTGGGATCATATTTATCATTGACAAGCAAAAAATCATTACTGTTACCTAGAAAGTTTTTGGGATCTCGATTTTTGAATGTTAATGTTTATGCTCTTTAGGGTTGACGCAAAGTGATGCTGAGCTTCTAGGACCATCTAGACCCCAAATGCGATTTTTATGCAAGTTTCACGAAGTTTGGTCTTTTAATTTTAGAGAAAAGCCGCGGACGGCGGTTGGGCGGATTTTTGGTGTATTATTTTCAGTAATGTATCGTTGTAATCGACTACGAAAAAAAAATTTTTTGGTTTACGTTTCAAGATGCATAGAATCCAAAAATCGAAAAAAAAGCCGTAGGTCCGCCGTCCGGGGGTTTTCTCCGAAAATACTGGACCAAGCTATATGAAACTTGTGCTAATAATCACATTTGGGGTCTAGATGGTCCTAGAAGTTTGGCATAAATTATTATCAACCCTAAAGGGTTGTATTAAAGGGCTAAATATTAAAAAACAAGATCTCCAAAACTTCCAGAGTAACAATAATAATTTGTTGCTCGTCAATGATAAATTGAACCTCAAAGGTTCGATTAAAACCACCCGCAACGTTTTACGTTGAATAGTTCGCTTTTCCTAAACCCTTGAACATCTAAAAAAATCTTCGAATTTCAGCACGAGAAGAAAGAAAAATCACGCGCTGTTAGCGGATCTATGTATTAGATTAGACGATCAAGCTTTAAATTCCATCGAAGATCGCAAGATATTGATACTGGAATACATAAAAATTGCCTTGTAAATATCAGATTATATAATTATCAGGTGGTATAGTTCCAATGGAATTCATTCTGTTTTATTTTGTTTATTTTCATTCTGTTCATTCTGAGTTTATTAACTACTGCCCGTGCGATGTACCTACTAGTGAAGTATTGGTAGCTAAATGCGAAATTTCATCTCTCAATTGCTCCCATGTTTACACATAGGAAGCGGAAGTTTTGCTTTCACTTTCGAGAGATTTAAAAGTTGTGGTCTCCACTAAAACCAAACGGCTGTTTTTTTTTCTTACATTGGTAAAATTTCCACTCGCATTTTACTTTTTAGACTATTCTGAATAACTTTCGTTTCGTGTCTTTCTCTCTCTATCTCTGTGTGTGTATGTCCGCAAATCCTTGTAACAAGCCTAATTTCCACAATATTCAACTGGTTCTTATGAAATTTCCATGGTATGTGCGGGATAGGGTGAAGATGATCCTCTATGAGTTCCGTTGTTCCCAAATCAATACTTCACTCGGCGCATGCGCAAACGTAAATTACGTCAACCATCATTTTCTCACGCGCCCCTTGACCGATCTTGCTCAAATTCGGTGGATAGGTGGAAGAGGCATTCCTAGCATTTTCAACATAATCTTATCATTCGTAGCTATTCCGCATAGTCAAATACGTATTCCTTCTTTAATTAGCCAAATTTCAACAGTTTTCATCTGATTTTGATGAAATTTTCAGGGAATGTGCGGGTTAGACTGTAAATGGTTCAGTATAGTTCTATACTTCTCAAATCAATATTCTATCTTGAGCATGCGCAAACGTATATTCCTAAAAGCATACTTTTTTTTACGCCCTAGTCGTCCTATCCCACCCCAAATTGTGTGCATAGTTGGACAATGGATTAATTATTCCATGTTATTTTCAACATGATTGCATCATTGTTAGCAACTGCGGATGCGCGAACGCATATTCTCAGGAACAAGGTCTAATTTCCATCACATTTTGATTAATTTTCTGGGAATGCGTGGGTTAGGCTGTAGATTTTACCCTACCAATTTAATTTTTCTCAAATCATCACTCCGTTCTGCGCATGCGCTAACATAAATTACTTCAAGTATCATTTTCCTGTTTTAGCGAATTTTTGAAGAAAATTAGGCTATTGCTCTCGCCTCAAAATTTGTAGAATGTGAATTTTTGAAAAAAATTTATGCAGAAATCCGTTTCAGGCTATTCTGAATCATATTCTGAAGTTTAACGCATTTTTTAATGTATGTATGTATATATGTATGTGCCATTCCAGACGATAACTGTCCGTAGAATTGTGCTAGAAACTTCAAACAAATTTTAAAATGTTAAGGCCACAAAACGAAAGTTCAAGTTCGTTGACCAGCATGATCGGATTACATCTTCGGGTTGAAATTTTCAAAAATGTAGTCAAAAATTTCAAAATAGCCTGTTTTTTGCGATTTGTTGTGCGAAATAATTTTTTCAGCATACTAACATGTGGTATATTCGGAATCAGCGTAAAATTTCCTATAAGAATATGTATCAAGTTTTCAAAAATTTCAAAGTTGAAAAATCAGTCAAAAATCGAAATAATGCCGTTCGTTAGTTGTAAAAATCGGTAATATTTGCATGAAACATTGTCCAAATTCAGATTGTCTTTAAATCTACAAGATTAGTTTAATAATAATAAAGTATGAGTACCTCCTAATTATTTTTAATAATTTGATTCCATGTTTGTCTATCAAAATCATAAACTAGAATTTCTCTGCACGATCAATGGCGACTGAAATGTCGAAGATTTCTTCAAAAATTCGCTCTTGGGGTCATGCTGCATGACTGGACTTTTTTTTTTTTACATCTTTACTGTGAAGCGTAAAATTGCGAGGTCTTGTTACTGTTAAAGTGTGAACTCTTCTCAAAGGCAAGATGCGCCATGTTCTGATCATATATTTCATATGAGGTTCAACAATAATAGACCAATGATCTGACTAGAAGGGCTATCTAACACAGAAATAATGAACCATCGTGTAACAATTTGCAGAGTTTTTTTAATTCGATTTTTGGACTCTACGCATCTTGAAACGTAAACCAAAAATTTTAAGGGGGGCTAAATTATTTTTTATTGGTCGATACAAGGTTCATTATTGAAAATAATAAACCAAAATTGATTATACCGTTGAAAAGTTGATATTTTGGGAAAGTTTTTCCTGCAACGCGTAAGGTTTTTTACAATTTAGTTTTTATACGTACCTAATGCACCTTAAAAAAATAGAAATTTTTAAAAAGTGAGAAATTCTCATGTTTAGTTCATTTTTTTTTTTTTTTTTTGCCTTTGTAACCTAATGAAAAATAATTCAAATACCTTAGGTTGATGGGAATTTTAACGCTCTTTCCAACGATATGTATATTTTTAAGATTAAATTGTAAGTTAGGGGGGGATATGAGCATTTTAGTGATTTAAGGTTAAAAACACGAAAAAAATTATAAGTAAAAAACTGCAACAATCGAGAATTAAAAAAAAAGGAAAACATGAAAATGTCAAAATGCTTGCATACGAGTCTGCAACACATTGGGACATTTTCATGTGTGTTTTCTTATTGTATTTATTACTAAGAGATCTCAACCGTGCATTGCACGGCGGGGGGAACAAATGGTTGAGAACCACTGTTCTATAACACACACACACGCGCGCGCGCACACACACACGCGCACACACACACACACACACACACACACACACACACACACACACGCGCGCGCGCGCACACACACACACACACGCGCGCACACACACACATAATTGGCCACTTGGGACAATTTTCGTGAGCACGCGCGACACGCGCGCACACACACACATAATTGGCCACTTGGGACAATTTTCGTGAGCAATTTTCGTTAGCAATTTTCGTGACGATTTTTTTGTTATGTGCCATATGAAAGACATGAAAATGTCAAAAAACAAAAAGAAAAAAATAGCACGGGGAATGTTTTGTTGGAAATTGGTTGTGGAATCGATCCCTAGAAGGTTAACAATTTCAAGTATGAACACCCTGTATATGCCGGAAACCAAAACATCAAGAATCATTTCTACAATTTTCTGCGATCAAGATTGCTAATCAAAACACAAAATACCTATAATAGTTCAAGAGAACACAAAATATTTTCATATATTAATTGCTATGCAATTCTTAGGCCGACCCCCAATAATTTTTTTTAAATGAGGTCGTGGGTTCGAATCCCGGCCAGGCTTGAAAAATTTTTTTTTTCTTTTTTCTCGTGAGACGAAGGTTGTGGGTTCAAATCCCAGCCAGGCTTGATTTTTTTTTAATTTTTTTTATTTTTTTTTTCATTTTTTTTTTATTTTTATTTTTTTTTTGTGAGACGAAGTTTGTGGGTTGAAATCCCAGCCAGGCTTGATTTTTTTTTTTTTTTTTTTTTTTTTCGTGAGACGAAGGTTGTGGGTTCGAATCCAGCCAGGCTTGAACATTTTTTTTTTTTTTTTTTTTTTTTTCTCGTGAGACGAATTGCATAGCAAATTATACTCGTTTTCTACGCAGTAGAAAAGAGAAAAGATCCGGCGAGGCGCGAAGCGCCGAGTATAGATTAGGGGGGTCCAAGGGGTGGAGCCCCTTGCGAGGCCCGAAGGGCCGAGTATATATATATATATATATATATATATATATATGTATATATATATATATATCTATATATATATATATATATATATATATTGTTTGGCCTTGGGCGGCTGACAATCCAAGGGAAGGCTTCGAAAACGCACATATATATATATATATATATATATATATATATATATATATATATATATATATATATATATATATTGGCATTATGAGTGGAGATTTACTAGGGTGTAGGTACATGCAGTTACTGCTGCTGTATTTAATGAAAGTAAATACAGCCGCACTAACTGTGTACCCCCTCCTAATAAATATCAAATCGTGACGCCTAAATTTAAATAATAATAATTATATTTAAGTATAATTTGTTATTAATACATTATCAATAAATTCAACACCGAAAAAAGTGGTCATATCTCAAGACCGCCGTTGAAATCAGGTACCTAATCCCATGTGATATTGTATCTTGATTAACGTTCTCCTATTATAATTTCGGCCAGGTTTTGTCATCGTTTATCACCGACACAAGCATTAGTTTAGTCTGTAAACTTTGGAGCTTTCCATGTGGGGGAATGGAGCGCAGGGAATATCCCTCCGGACTCAGGAAACAATGGAATTCCAACCGATGACATCAACACTCCCGGTCATGTGCCACTGGAAGCAAACAACTTTTATGAACGTGTCTCGTCTCTAAGAATAGATCCAGCCTAACGGATAAAGGCCCTTATTTAGTGTTTGTGGAAGAATCAGAAAAAGGAACGAGAGTAGGTAAGTAACGTACATCCTATGGCTTTCGATAATGGCTTTTTGATCTGGACAATACAGGGTCACTTATTGTTTGGAATAGTTCGTATTAAAAATGTAGTAAAATGCCGCCAACCGCATTTTCTAATTTCAATCCGTACTCAAGATATGATTTTTTAAAGGTTTCATCTGAAAACCCGTGTTTTTTCCTTTTAAACTTAAATTTCTCTACTTTGCCTCATTTAATTTTAACTTTTGACCTCATTTTAGGAATTAGCGTTAAATTTTCCATATGAATAGTGTACTTGCATTCTTAGCAAATACCATCCGAAGACCTTCACATCAGCTCAAACATAGACGATTTTGAAAACATAACAAAATTATTTGTTGATTGGGGTAGGAATGGGAGGAAGGAAAACATGAAAATGTCAAAATGCTTGCATACGAGTCTGCAACACATTGGGACATTTTCATGTGTGTTTTCTTTTTGTATTTATTACGAAGCAGATCTCAACCGTGCATTGCACGGCGGGGGGAACAAATGGTTGAGAACCACTGTTCTATAACACACACACGCGCGCGCGCACACACACACACGCGCGCACACACACGCGCGCGCACACACACACGCGCGCGCACACACACACACACGCGCGCGCACACACACACACACACACGCGCGCGCACACACACAAACGCACGCGCACACACACACACACGCGCGCACGCGCGCACACACACACATAATTGGCCACTTGGGACAATTTTCGTGAGCAATTTTCGTGACGATTTTTTTGTTATGTGCCATATGAAAGACATGAAAATGTCAAAAAAAAAAAAAAAAAAAAATCCTGGAAAACTGACAAATCTCATGAAAACTTCTTCATCTAATACTCTTTCCAATGGTAGAGTCAATTTGACTTTTACATTGTTATTTAGGGGAGAAAACTATATTCTAACGTTGAAAAATGTGGGTATTTCAATGAAATCGTTGGTTTTCTCGAAAAATTATCCTCTATGAACCTACGAGTTCGGGGGCGGTTTCTACGTATTTATTCACGCTGGATCGAATGGTAACGCTTGCAGATCTCTCCAAGTACGTTATAATCTATAACGTTTTACACTTTAATTAATTAGTTTTACCCCATAACACACATACATTTAAGCGTGACAAACAAACGAAAAATTTGTGTTAAAGTGTAAAACTCGGTAATAACGGAGTTGGAGCGTGGGATTGCACCAAAATTTTGAATTGACTCAGGTACAAACAAGGTTTTTAGTTACTCTATTCTTCACAACAACACTTCTGCAGAACGTGTATTTTCCCTCTTTCGATGATTGGTTCCACCCGAGATGTTAACTGTCGTGCTACCTATAAAATACTTACCTATCCATCAAATACAAATTCCGTTGGATGAGCCAACGTGAATGGCCTTCGGTCGACTGATTATTATATATATATATAATGAATCTAAAACCCCTTGTAGGTACCTACTGTGATGGTATAATTACAGCGTTCCTAACACAGAATGTGTTTTAACCTTGGCATCTGCAACCGAAAACGAAGCGTTTATGTGTTGCAACAATTTCTGATGATTTTCGCTAACAACCGAGTCGTTGCTAGGGAAATAGAACTTCGTCATTTTTCATCCCACATAATTCGCTGACCATTCGTTCGAAAGCTCTCGATTTATCCAACCATATCATGTTAAAGACAGCGAAGTGCGTGGAAAACAAGAGTTTTGAGCATGATTATTTGAATAATTGTTTGCACACAGGTGATCATTCTCAATAATTGATATTGTGAACATGATTGCAACCGATTGTTAATTTCTGATGATTTCATTGAGCTGGTGGTGTGCCGTTGCGCAGGTGATAAATAAATAAAACAAATTGTCATAGTAGTGATAAGATAGAACGCTAAATCTGAATCATTCTTATATTCGGGTTTCACGAGCTCATGTGAAGCGCGTAAGCTAAAACACATTCTATGTTTCAATAATTTAATTCGAAGTATGTAAATAGAGGTAACCGGGGGTCTAGGGGGCTTACCCCCTGGCGAGGCGCGGTGTGCCGAGTTTTTTTTTTTTTCAAGGCTAAGCAGTGCGAGGCTAGCATCTCGCTGGATGATTCAGCGTTGTTAATTTCCATTAGTGGCCAGTTTAACTACCAACCGATGTATTTTCTGTTTTCACAACCAAAGCCAGGTAAACTTTAAAGGTTGAAAATACGGTAATTTTAGCGAGATCATTAATCTTTCCCATAGACAGAGGTATGAGGGAGGCAATTGGTTTTATTCTAAACCTGGGTTAAAGGCCTCGACCGGAGGGAAGCGAATTTTCTTGTTCGTCGATATCGTATCGATTTCCTTCACCATGTGATTAATCACCTTTGCGCGAGATGAAAATGATGTTTTTTCATAATGAAGTAACATTGTCGAGGTGTCGATCAATTAGAAGTAAAAGAAGTTGCAAATCATTACCCAAAGTATCATTATTTTTGAATTATATACCCTTTCTAGGCAGATCACTATCTAAATAATAAATATAGATTGAACATGGCATGAGAGGGGGGTCTTCCTTGATCGAAACTATCTAAACCAGGGGTTCCCAAACCGTGCCTCCTTGGGGTAAAATGAAAGCCTCCCACGCCCCCCTTACATAATTAATGAATGGATGTGAATAAAAAAAGAAAAAAAAGCAAGTTTTACACTGAAAACAATTTTTTATTTGCTATTTATATAAAACACGATTTGATAACACGTAGCTTTTATGAAGTAGCCTTTAAGATAAAAATAAGTTAATCTTAATGAGATGGATGCGCTTGCATTTTCTTTACTAGCGCTGGTATTCTTGGTGAAGTTTTGGCAAGGGCACAACGTAAGTCACACAAGCAACATTAAGTTTGTTCCGATTCTTGGTTTTTATTGATACAAGTGTTGAGAATGCTTTTTCACACAAGTAGTTGGTTGAAAAAGGCAAAAATAACCGAAGAGCTTCCTGTGACACTCTGGGACACACTTGGAAGTATTTGATCCAAAATGTTGACTTTTCAATTTTTCGAAGTCATATTTGGCAGAAGAATCATTTTTCATTCCCAAAAATTCTTCTTGCAGGGCTTCTGGAACATGTTCAACGTTGACATGGAAAGGATCTGTTGAAAGTCTGTAAATATGTTCGTCAGCAGTGTTAAGGAAGTATTTCCTGAATTCATCAGTGAGCGTCTCCAAATGGTTTGACACTGGTTTTGACAAGTGTGATCCTTCAAAAACATCCTTGAAGCGTGTTTCTTCTGAGATTGATACTAGTTTTGGGAAATTTGAAAAGTTGCAGGGGTTTACTGATAATTTTCATCTCCAAAGATGTAGTTTCTCAACATACGTCTTGATGGCATCACGATGAGTTATGATATTTGAGTCTCCACCCTGCATTTTTAAGGTAAGGCTATTTAACGAATCAAAGAAGTCTGACAAATATGCAAACATTACTTAAGAACTAGGTTTGCTGAAGTTCATGCTTAGCTCGTTTTGCTTCTGGTTTTCCAAGAACAAAGTTAGTTCATCTCGGAGCTCAAATAGTCTTGCCAACATGTTTCCTTTTGAGAGCCAGCGTACTTCTGTGTGAAATAGCAGTGTTTTGAGGTCGGTTCCTAAATCTTCACAAAGAATTTTAAACAGTCGGGTATTTAGTGCACCGTTTTTTATGTAGTTCACGAGCAAAAACGAGCTCGCTCCTGGAGTTGGCTCGATGTTGCCCCAAAGAATGGTCTCACGCCCCCCAGGGCCAGTTTAGATCCATGATCTAAACACTTGACGAGTTTTATCATTTTATCACATGGTACAACGAATGCTGATACTTCACTCTTAAGTAGAGGGTTCCCTACGCGGGCTGCGGCTGCAGCTGCTAGTGGAGCTGGAAACGCAAACGAAAATACGTTCCCCGCTGCCCCATGAGTCTTAGTACCTTCGCGTAGCTCTGTTAAAATTAGTGCATTTCACGATGTCGTTGAGGGACACAGCTTTGTGGTTGATTTTGGAGGAGGAAGAAAAGTTAAAGTGGCAGTTATGGTGAGAGAATCTCATTGGAAATACATTGAAAAGTGGTCTGCGACGGACTCGCGGGTCCCAGCTGCAGAACGCGTATGGGAAAGTTTTACAATACTACCTAAAATACCTTTAAAAATACTTGATAGTACAGAAAACATGATGACTAGACGTGTGAATACAATTGGATCAGCTTTCTAGCACTTCCCTCAAGAAAATGCCAACCGAGTACCTGCTGTATAATATAATCCGGTGCATCATGGGAAATCCATTTAATAAGTCAGAGCAGCTAAATATAGTCGTAGGTGCAATATTCAATTTGAATTCTTCTAACATTCCGACAATTGCAAGGCATTGAAATGACCTTCCTGACATTAGGGTCGTCTCGTCCGTCCCTGGAAGAAAAAATTGCGAGAGTGCACCAACTAGGCCAAAAAGCAGTAGGTGTACAGTACGTAAAGTACGACTCAGCCCAAAAAAGCACACAACAAGATGATATCTGCAAAAAAGAAAATTTAACAAATAAGGCCCTGAGGTTCTCTCAACGTTACTTAATGAAAAAACACGACCAAGAATAATATTATCACAAGTTTGCGAAACAGAAACGTACTGACAAAATGAAATTGCCTTTTTTCACATGACTCGCTTCTGTATTTGATCTTTAAAGTAACTTCATTCAATCATTATAAATACGCTTGCTTACAAGTCCGCAACCCAGTTAGACGTTTTCATGTCTCCATGGAAATTGTCTTCAAGAGTGAAAAAGAAGTATTACTTGAAAAAGTGATCATTACTAGTCAACTCCTTAATAATAATTGATAGTAGGTAACTATCTAACACTACATCCCCCCTCCCCCCTACACACTACTCAGTCTTGTCAATCTCCATAACCATAACGATTAGGAGGCCAAGGATATCTTTGGCTTTTCCTTAGATGGGTTCCATCAGTTGCTGTTTCCCCTTGTGTGCCTCTCTTGGGGTCGTGTAAAATGCTGGGGTTTTCTTCATAACTGATGTGTTCTTTCTTGAGAATTAGATGCCGTCTATTTCTGCGCAGAAGCGTGCCATTCTCAGTTCCAACTACGTAGGAACGAGGTTCTTTGGCCCTCTCGATAAATGTTCCGTTTTGGTGTGCATCACTGATCCAAACGGTACCTCCGTTCTCCAATTCTGGCAAGATTTAACTCTCTTTCTTTTGTCATGATTCCACTGGTTCCTCTTTTTTATACGTTCATCTTTCACTTTAAAATCGTTCCACTGATCTGTTTTCACTTTTTGAAAATCTAGCAATGATGGTAGGTCTGGTCTTATCTTCCTTTCATAAAGCAGCTCCGCTGAGGACAATCCAGGCTCCAAGGGAGTTGTGCGGTATTCCAAGAGCCTTAGATCCTAGCATCTCCATTTTCTGATTAAATCATCTTGGCTATTCAAACAGCGTTTTCCAACTTTCCACTGGACTGAGGGAAGTGGGGGCTGCTGGTGACTACTTCAAAGCCAAATTCCTTGGCAAACTGTTGGAATTCGTCCGACTAGCACTGGGTACCCGCATCTGTTCTTAATCTGAGTAGAATGCCATGACGTGCATATATATTTTTTAATCTGGCAGTGGCAGAACTGGATATCAATCTGTCCACTTTGACTATCTCCAGAAATCTTTAGTAATAGTCCTGAACCACTCGCCCTTAAACTTGAGCAGATCTGAACCTGAGGAGGCAGGTTTGATGGCATTAATGGTTCAGCTGGTACTTGTCGATTTTCTATGCACTCTCTGCAAATTAATTGGTGACGTCAGATGCTCAAGAGACGGTGAAAAACACTTTGCACTACCTTGCACAGCACTGGACTGATAAGAAGAAAACGGTACTGGCCTATTCGTGTTTGACCCCTCTTAACATGGACCGGGCCAAACGGTCTCAAGCAAGTGGCCTCAGACCATCTGGCTCCGTCGTGAATTACGACCTTAGCAAAGGACGCCAACCTCCCGCGAGACCGTTGTTTATTACGCCAACAAAGTCTACCATAAAGTAATCGCTACGGATGATTCCACAGATGCTGCTAAATGAAATAGGACATCCCCAACAAGGTTCCCTTTAGTGAAAACACTTTGGGCAGCTCTGGCGGGTGAAGGAGTTATCGAGTGTGATAAAAACCACCATTAGAAATGACTGATCGAGGTAGGAAAGCGATTGATGTTGTGAAACAATACAAGTATCTTGGGATCATACTAACGATACGACTGTCTTTTTCTTCCCATTTTCAGCAAAAGATCCCTACAGCCAAACATGCGATAAATGTGGTATGGATAAATCTATTATCAGACTCTTAGGCCCCCTTATAAACGAGATTGGACGTTTATATGGCGGTTGTACGGTCAATACTCTGCTACGGGGCTCAGGTGTGGGGGTACCGAAAATTATTCTTATTGATAATTATTCTTTATCCTGCTTGAGCTTGTGTTTTTTCTTTTTTGCATCACACTAGATACTTCATGTAAAATATAATAAATGTGCGTTTTGAAATGGATGGCGAAAGTCGAGCAGCAGAAATTGCTAAGCCATGGATGTACTTTTATATGCATTTATATCACTATGTATTTATATTACTGTTCGAATTTGTTAATAAAGGATTTTAGTACTACTACTACAATGCACCCGTTGCCAAACTCAGTTCCATCGGACTATTTTACTGAACAAACTAGAGAAGAAAATATGGTCATCCATCAAATGGATGTATACACAGCATATTTTAATGGGGAAATAACAGAGTACGTCTTCATGAAACCCCCAGAAAAACTTGAAAAATTCTCATCTGAAATAATTCTTGAAGAATATGATGCTGATAACAAAAAAATACTCAACAAGGCCAAAGAAATGCATCACGATTTCAGAAACATAACAGGCGATAAAGTGTGAAAACTACAAAAAGCACTTGGAAGAGAACTTTTTATTTATTTTATTTTTCTAAATTTCTCTTTCAATTTCACAGATTCTAAGAACAGTCACTAATTACGATAATATCAACACCAATTTATATTTTTATTTTGATAGTGTAATTCTAAGAGGCTTTATATTTTTCATTTATAATATGATAAGTATTAAATGAACTTTTAATATGGTTAACTAGTTACAGTGAAGTATACTACAGTTAATTATAATTAAATTCTTGAACTAAATCCTTCCTATACCCCCACGCTATCTTAAATACATTATTATTATTATTTTCCATCCGTCTGGTGTGTTAAGCATTGTAATGAAGTCATATTGGGATAATTCGACACGCCCGAGACATCTAACCCTAAACTCCCTCAGAATGGGGCACTCACAAACGAAATGGTAGATGTCTTCCCTAGCTCTCCCGTTACACAGCGAACATAGCTCTATCCTCTCTTCTAAACAGGGCTGGTAATTTAAGTCGAGAAGCTCAGTTCGTAATATAAATATCCAGCGGATGCGTTCAACGTTATCTACTGAATTGAAGTTGGCAGACTTAACGTCATGGTTTAGCTGGCGATACCATAAGGAATGAGTTGTGTTAGTGGCTCTTTCCTTGCATAATCTTTCGTGCTCTTCCCCTAATTTTCCAGGACCTCTTGAATTTTCGAGTTGCTTATAGACAGGTACAGGTAGTCCTGATTAACTCCGATCCCTCTCTGCAGAGCCCTCAGCTCAGCGAAACCCCCCACGCTCCCACTGACAGCCGCCAACGCCACACTACGGGGAAATCTGCAGTAATCGAAAATACTTTTTTCAAGTTATCCAAACGTAATTTGAGGGAGTGAAAGTATAGGGGTGCCAATCCTGTCTCCAGGTAAAGCATGTAATGCGGGGCACGAATGGGTAACCAAAAACTTTTCTTATAAAATACATTTGCAATTTTTCAATTTCTTGAAATTTTCGGTACCCCCACACCTGAGCCCCGTAGCAGAGTATTGACCGTACAACCGCCATATAAACGTCCAATCTCGTTTTTTGGGCTCCATACCACATTTATCGCATGTTTGGCAGTTGGGATCTTTTGCTGAAAATGGGAAGAAAAAGACAGTCGTATCGTTTGTATGATCCCAAGATTCTTGTATTGTTTCACGACATCAATCGCTTTCCTACCTCGATCAGTCATTTCTAATGGTGGTTTTTATCACACTCGATAACTCCTTCACCCGCCAGAGCTGCCCAAAGTGTTTTCACTAAAGGGAACCTTGTTGGGGATGTCCTATTTCATTTAGCAGCATAATCATCCGTAGCGATTACTTTATGGTAGACTTTGTTGGCGTAATTAACAACGGTCTCGCGGGAGGTTGGCGTCCTTTGCTAAGGTCGTTATTCACGACGGAGCCAGATGGTCTGAGGCCACTTGCTCGAGTCCGTTTGGCCCGGTCCACGTTAAGGGGGGTCACACACGAATAGGCCAGAACCGTTTTCTTCCTCATCATTCCAGTGCTGTGCAAGGTAGTGCAAAGTGTTTTTCACCGTCTCTTGAGCATCTGACGTCACCAATTAATTTGCAGAGTGTGCATAGAAAATCGACAAGTACCAGCTGAACCATTAATGCCATCAAACCTGCCTCCTCAGCCATGGACTGCGGTAGGTTCAGATCTGCTCAAGTTTAAGGGCGAGTGGTTCAGGACTATTACTCTAGATTTCTGGAGATAGTCAAAGTGGACAGATTGACATCCAGTTCTGCCATTGCCAGATTAAAAAATATATATGCGCGTCATGGTATTCTACTCAGATCAAGAACCGGGGTACCCAGTGCACGTAATTTAATTACGTGTTTGTAGGTAAGGAAAAAAACGGGATGGAGGGAGGGAATGGTTAGATGGAATAATTTCGTTATCACCGAACGAACTGGTGATCTGATATTCCATACAAATCCTTACAACTACAATGGATTGAAGCAGGCTGGATGACAGTGGTTCTTGAAACTGTACTCGAAATTGAGGGAATTTAACTTCGAACAATTCAGCGCAGACCCTTGTTTGCATTTTCGGACGTCAGGGGCAGAAAAAGTACGTATTTAAATATATGTTGATGACCTCGTAATTGCTTCGAAAAGTGAGAAACAACTAGAAGAAGTAAATAGAGAACTCAACAGCAAATTCGAAATGATGGACCCTGGCCCCCTCCAATATTGCCTTGGAATTGAGTTCAGAACGGAACGATATCAGCATCCCAAACAAAATACATAAATGAAATAATGAAAAAAAAAAAAAAAAATTCAAAATGGAATATCGCAATGCTGTCAGAACACCGATGGCCATGGGACTTAAATGTGAAAAAACTGCATCCCCAGATCCAATATTCCCTTATCAAAACCTTATAGGTGCTTTGATGTACCTTGCTGTAGCCACCCGACCAGAAATTTCACACACTGTCAGTTTCCTGAGCCAATTCAACACTTGTTATGGCATGAAACATTGTCTAGCTGCAAAGAGAGTTGTACATTACTTGAAAGGAACGTCACAATTGTCCCTTCACTACAAGAAACCAGGAAGACAGGAAAACCTCAGACTAGTTATACTGACGCAACTTGGGGATCATGCTCAAACGATGGCCGTTCTTACACAGGATTTTGTTTTACCACGGCAGGTGCATGTGTCAGTTGGGAATCTCGCAAGCAGCGAACTATTGCACTCTCGACCCAAGAAGCAGCAATGCATCTCCGACACCTTCTTCAAGACATGGGAAAACCTCAAGGACCCTTATACAATTTAAATGTCAATATAGCTGCTTAAGATCTCATAAAAAACGCTATTATAAGCTCGAAATCGAATCATGTAAACAGTAAAGAACATTTCATCCGAGAAAAAGTCAGGGATAGTGATGTTCTAGTCTCAACCTTCTTCATCCATGGAGGCAGATATCCTCACCAAAGGACTGCCGAGTCTTCGGCATTGTGAACTCACGAAGGCTATTGGACTCCATTGAGTGTGCCAGTTCTGTTGAGTGAGAGGGAGAGTGGAAATGTACCTACCATTTCGTAATCGCACTCAACAGACCCTGAACTATTATTATATTAGTTTCATATTTCAATTCAAACATAAGGTTTGTCTCCATACTACAATGTCAACTTAAGTTATTCACTCTTGTCTAAAACTTTGATCTTTTAAATTCGCGTAATATAATTATTTGATATAATTCTTTATTTCGCCTTTTATCAGTTTCCACTGTTGTACATTTACAACAGTTACTCCAACATGAATTGCAGACTAGGTACTTGACATTTTCAAACCCGACCATTACAGTTTTTGGGTGTTGGTGGGGGGGGGGGGGGTTATCTAGGACATCACTGAATAAACTGAGGACCTGATTGATTAAATAGGTTTGGAATACTCTAAAATGAATCACAAACTACTTGAAATTTTCAAATCTGAACCATAACGGGTATTTTGAGGGAGTGGTGCGGGTGGAATGGGGTTATCTTGAACATCACTGAATAAACTGAGGACCTGAATGGAAATGGGTGATGGGAAATGTCTGTATCAGTCCAACTTAAATTATAGGCTATTTGAAAATTTTAAAATTTGAGCCTCAGGATGTTTTAGGGGATGGAGAGGGGGTGAAGTTGGGTACCTCGGACACCATTGAAAGAACTGGGGATCTGATTTGGCGAATAGGTTTGGATTATTCAAACTTCAATCACAGGTTAATTGACATTTTTCAAATCTGCCCCATAAAGGGTGATTTAAGGGGAAGGGGTTTCTTTGTCATCACTGGACAAACTGGGGATTTGATATTCGAATATGTTTGGATTACTCGAATTCAAGTCAAAAACTACTTTTTTCAAATCTGACCCACAATGGAGGGGGAGGGGATGGTGGAGTTAAAGCGTTTCGAACATCACTGAACCACTGGCGATCTGAGTTGTTGAATATGTTTGGATAACACTAAAAAAGCAAAGTCTACTAAGAAATTTTCAATTCCGACCCATAGGGATGTTTTTGGGGGAAGGGGTTTTGGAAAGGGGCATCTTTGACATCTCTGAACAAACTGGGGATCTGATTGGGCGAATATGTTTGGATTACGTCAGCCTCAATCTCAGGCTATTAACAATTTTTCTAGATTCAACGATAGGGAGGTGTTTGTGGTAAGGTAAAAAAAGGGATGGAGGGTGGGAGTGGTTAGATGGAATAATTTCGTTATCACCGAACGAACTGGTGATCTGATATTCGGACAAATGAAATTGGATAAGTCTGAACGTTCTTTTGGGTTACCTATCATGAATATTTTTAATCTGAAATATGGGGGGTGTTTATGGAGAGGGAGTGGGGGCTGATCTAAGTAGTTTGGTCCTAATAGGTAATTTATAAGTAAGTAATTTTAAGAGTATGTACTTTTAAGTAAGGACTTTTTGGAATCAGATCCATAGGGGTGTCCCAAAATGTGATGGGTGAGGGGGAGCTTGCGTTTATTCAAGTCAAACTGTGCAGCACATGGGTGAACCAGCTAGTGACACATATTATATCTATATCTATACTATTTTATAAGAATGAAACTCCGTCTGTCTGTCTATCTGTTGTCTCTATTCATGGCCAAACGGCTGAGTGGAGGGAGTCTATGAGTGATGGGATCTTCTTGGATTATCCCGAAAGGGGGTATAAATGATTTAAAATTTTCTACTCCCATCCCAAACATGAGCCGAATGGCGGGAGGGGGGTGGGAGCGCCTTTTAATGAGCCGTTTTTTGCCGAGCGCTCGATCTCCTATCCGCTGCCACATTAAAATTTGATCGAGAGCACTTCGTATTTTACGTTTCTGGACCCGTAGAATAAGATGGTGCCGTCAAAATTGCCGAAAGATGTTGTCTTCTCGGAGAAATTGGCGAGAATATGCGGGAAAAGACGAAAACAATTCGTTCTCCTACTATGGTTTTTTCCACCTTAGACCCAATAAATTTCGATGGTTTTTGCTTGGTTGGTCTTAATATGTTCGATGAAGTTCCAATTTGATCCAATGCGAGTTTAGAGACATGCAATTTTTTTTCCAATTGTAATAGGTAAACGAAAATGTGAACGAAAACGTTGGTTTTCGAGGCTACCGCTCTTCCTTATTACGTCGAAACGTAGTTATTCTGAAGGTAGTATTCGAAACCTCTTGACTTGGGAAGGTCTGAAGTTTGTCCTTCAACGCACATAAAATAATGGCCTATTTCTATAAAACCTAATAGATTTTTCGTAGTTCCACATAGTTTCATAATATTTTATTTGTTTGCAAGTAATTTCCAACAGAAAAAAACGTCTGCCAAGTTGGGTGGGCAGTAGGTATAACTTCCTCACGTATAGAATTAGTGGAAGAAGAAAAATGAAATCCGATAGTTCTGTTAGTACTGAAATGCTGGGTGGGCAGTAAAGAATTAGTCGAAGTTTTGTTAGTTCCACGAGATAAATGGCCTATCAGAATTGAAATAAATACAAAAAAATTGAAATAAATACCTATGAATATTGTTTTCCATGATTTCATGTGAAAATAGGAGCAGTGAATGTACGAATCCTTGATGAAACTGGAACTAATAATGTAAACAGCTCGAGAGAGAACATACCCACGGTGGATAACTGACCCAAATGACGGGGAAAACAAATACGTACTAAAATTGAACATCCGACAGTTCTAATAGTACCGGAATGTTCTTAAAACTGAACTTTTCGTGGTTCCACATAAGGTGCCGTATTTGATAGTAATTTCCAACAGAAAAAAAAAAAAAAAAAAAACGTCTGCCACGTTGGGTGGGCAGTATAAGTTCCTTACATATTGTAACATGGACGTATACAATTGGTTGAAGAATTGAAAGGTTCTTAAAACTAAACGTTTCATGGTTCTACATAGTTTTGTATCATTTAATATTTTTGCTTTTTTGCCGTTCCCTTGGGATTGTAATTAAAAGGGATTGCTAGCAATTTTCAAATTTTCCACGAATCATGGGCTGTAGGGTAATCATGGTGGGTTAGAGTATCTGTTAGTACTGTAATGTTCTTAAAACTAAACTTTTTGTGGTCCCACATGATCTTCATTGGATAGCCCTTCTCAGCAGATAATGTCTCATCTTAATTAACTTGTCGTGGTCCATCATAAAAAACGCAGCAAATTATTACAAAGCAATTCATTATTTTCGTTTTGCCCTTTTTGTTTCATTTAAAAAAAGTATATATATATATATATATATATATATATATATATATATATATATATATATATATATATATATATATATATATATATATATACAACGCATCCTAGAGATCTTGGAGGTATGTATATAAATATATACCTCTAGGACCTCTAGGATGCGTTTCAGAATGCCCCAAAACGGATTTCAATGAAGAAATGTTTCAAAAATTTTGATTTTAAAATTTTTCGAGTCATTGCAGTAGCCTATTTTCTAAAAACATTTACGTTATTTAGACTGTGCGCAATGATTACATCAGCTTTCTAATCAAACTAAAATTGATGCTAGAAGCCTTGAAGAAAAACTTGGCAGTGATTCAATCTGAAAAATGAGAAAAAAGAAGAAGGACATGAAGAAGAAGTTTTTAAAAAAATCAGCTTATAAAACGGATACGTCCTCCTCCTTCTTGGGAGGACACTTCCAATTTTTTAAG
Organism: Adelphocoris suturalis; assembly: GCA_030762985.1. NCBI lineage: Eukaryota > Metazoa > Arthropoda > Insecta > Hemiptera > Miridae > Adelphocoris > Adelphocoris suturalis. The sequence continues at coordinate 93,176,586 of CM061040.1, forward strand.
GGCACGTGTACGAGTAGACTAGTGGTTATTGAACACAAAGTGCAACCCAACAGCTCTCCTGCGCATTTTACTCGGGAGAAGATGATCATGAGTACCTTGATAAAATGTACATGCTTTAGTGATATGGTATCCTCAAAACCTGACGCACTGTTGAGAATCTGACTCACTTACGAGTTAGCTCACGATTTCAGTTACCGGTTATTTTATAAAACTGGTAGTTGATTTTTACTTAAGTTTGCCATTTCAAAAAATGTTATTTCATTGAAGAAGACTACATGAAGTTGAAAGATGGCTGTACATTATTTTTAAAAACGCTGCAAATTATAGCACAAGGTTTATTATTTCTGAACTAGACAACCCTTCTACGTTAATCACTCATCTATGTCCATAAGATGTTGTCTCTGGTACATTATCCTACCTCGGCGCTTTGTTAACTTGTAATTGTATTCTAGATGCCATAAAAAGAGCTAGGTATACTACTTATATTTCAGCACGGTATATCGATTAGAAAGGAATAGCCACAAGGATCCTTCAGCTGAAGTGTGTCTCCATACCTTGTAGTATGTGATGACTTCGTGAACATCAATCTTTCCTAGTCCCTCTGTACGAAACAAAAGCTGATATCAAAATACCTACAATGGTGCAATGTACTGTATATCGACACGACGTGGAAATCCACCGATAGAACAACTGAAATTTAATGAGATACCATAAGCACCTCCTACCTACGCTTCACTTGTCCGCAAATATATAACATAAGATATGAAAACCTCGTTTCAAAAGGAACTCTTGTAAAGATAATGGCATTGTAAATTACATCAGTTAGCTTATTATGTTCAGGCTTACTTACTATACTTACTATTATAGGCAATTTTTACTATGTTCAGAGATTGTTGCATTCATATTCGTGTTGAAGTTGTTTTTTTTTCCGTCATGTTCTAGCCCTTAGGGAATGCGAATGGTTGAATGTAAAGCGATCCGAGTGGACTCAGCATTGAAGGGATGTCTATCAATAACGAACATAAAAACATTACCTAGTGTCATTTCGAAAGTTTTATTCTGTTTTTATATATTTCGGCCCTTTGATTCTCGTGCCGAGAATTCAGTCCCAACTAGACTATAAAAAATTCGACTTTTGACACTAGTTTCATTTAGTTCGGTCCAGAATTTAGTTTCGGTGAAAAGCTACGTACGGTGGACGGTCGGATTTTATTTACTAGCATTTGATTCTCGGGTTTTAAATACTTATCTAGAAACGTAAAACAAAAAATTTTAAGGGGGGTAAATTTTTTTTTTGACTACAACATTCATTATTGAAAATAATGAACAAAATACTACCCTGTGATCAATAAATTATAATTTTCATTTACTGAGTTCATATTTTCCGAAAGCTGAGATTCTTACCGATGATTTTTTTTTAGTAGATTTTTCTCTTGCACCTGTATTAAACTGCCCAGATTCATCATATATATATATACCGTCCCTAACGAGAATATATATATATATATATATATATATATATATATATATATATATATATATATATTGTTTCAAATTTTCCACGAATCATGGGCTGTAGGGTAATCATGGTGGGTTAGAGTATCTGTTAGTACTGTAATGTTCTTAAAACTAAACTTTTTGTGGTCCCACATGATCTTCATTGGATAGCCCTTCTCAGCAGATAATGTCTCATCTTAATTAACTTGTCGTGGTCCATCATAAAAAACGCAGCAAATTATTACAAAGCAATTCATTATTTTCGTTTTGCCCTTTTTGTTTCATTTAAAAAAAAGTATATATATATATGTTAACATTCACAGGGGCTACCTTGCCTATTTTCTAAAAACATTTACTAAAAAATAAAAAATCATTAGTCGAGGAAGAAAAAGACAGATTCATCATTAATGTATTCCTCACGTAATCGTGCGATAAATAAAATGATTGTCTATTGTTTCTATACTCTGTTTCCAATCTTGACTTTAATACCTTACCTACCTGACCTCAAAATCTTTGCGAACTTTCATGAACAGCAGAATTGAACTATGTTAGGTACCTATAGGTTTTATAGTAATATCATTTTAAAATTTTTTCCGAAAAAAAAAAAAAAAAATATATATATATAGGTATATATATATAACGTTTTCACGAGGGTTGCTGTTTTCTATTTGAACTACCGTTTCTTCTGGAGATTACTTAGTGTTCGCCGATAGGATTGGTAAGTACCTATGTAAATACTACAGGTCTTTGAATCACCCTCTCACGGAGGGAAAAATAAAGTAAAATACCTATGATTATCAAGAGGAGTCTAATTTTTCCGATTGATTAATAAATTAATTTATTAATTTTGAATTATTCAATTTGTCGCACACTCTATCAATTATGAGATCAATTTTTAATCTGATAAATAATAGAATGTGCGACGAATAAAATTGTTGTCAATTCTTAGCTGGTACCATAATTTTGCTTCCAATCTCAACTTCTATACCTGCCAACGTCTCATTTTCCCTTTCGTTGCTATCTTGAAAGAGCCGATTGGACTGGTAATTCCTGAAAGTAAGTAAGTTACTTACCTGTAGACATTTTCAACGTCTTGTATTTTGAAGAATCGGGATGAATGACAGGAAAACTGAGTGAAATACGATTATGGGAGAAACTGTTGCCACTGGACAGGGGGGTGGGGGGACGGGGATCCTGCCAGAATGCAGGGTCGGCGGGGCCGCCCTCTAGGGGCCGCACTACAATTTCGAAAATATTTTTACACCATGTACAGCCGAGATGCAACCTCATCAAAAGTTCGTAAAAAGTATTCACGACGTTTAATATTTTTTCGAGTTCAGTGAAATCAATACAAATTCTAGGCGATTTATTTTTCTTCCACAACACTACCATCGGCGAAACGCAAAACGCAGGTTCTTCCATGGGCGCAATAATATCTACCGTTTTCACCATTTTATCGAGTTCGCCTTGACTTCATCTCGGTCTGAGGCGAATGGTATTTTCCTCGGTGAGAATATAATCAATTTTGGATCTTCATCTAGGTTGAGGCAGTAGATGAATTGATTCATAAACACAATCCCCTAGAATAACTTTTCATTCTTTTCGATCTCCTCAACTCGTTTCACCAGTCCCAATCTCTCATAAGTACCTCCTCCTAAAATATGTTTATGCCCTGATCTGTACCATGAGTGTTGAAACTTCGGATCGCCCTCGACGAGTTTTCACTGCAACTTCCGTTTCACCCAGAGCTGGAGTTGAATCGTTATTGAATGATATGAACGATTTGATCTTGGATTTTATGGTAGTCAACTTACATTTTTCTACTTCGTCAGTTGTAATGATATCGCACTGAGCGCCCGTATCCAACTTCATTTGAACTCGAATGTTTTCTGGGAAAATAACTGGTTCAAACCAATCAGAGTTAGCTGATGATTTAGATAGGACAGTTCCGACATACACATATATTTATGTATTCACGCTCAGAAGTGGTTGTTTGTGACGTCATGCACGTATTAACTCTTTTAGATTACCAGCCACGGGACGAAAAATGTTTTTACCTTTACATTTTTCACGTGTGTGATTCCATGCTGGGCAAGATCGGATTTTATATTCAGTTCCACATCGTTTACAATTGAATTTTTGACGATTATTTTTTGTCGAAATTAGATAATTTTTATTGCTGTTTTTTGTTTGCTTGCAACCTAACTGGATTGACGTTTGAATAACTTGTCTCGTAACCCTTTATATCTGACAAATTTCTATTAGCAATTTCATCAGCTTTACACGTACCTACTCACTGCTTTGTCAAATACCAATGCCTCTTCAGCTAGAAGTCGCTTTCTCACTTCGTCATTTTGAATACCGATCACGATCTTATCATAGAGCAACTCGTCACGTAAGGCCCCGAACTCGCATTTATTACCCTGATTGATTATTTCAGTCAAAAACTTGGGATCAAACGGTTGAGAATTCTTTTGCAGCAGACGGTTAAATATAAGTCGTTTGGAGGTTTTATTGACTTAAGGTGTAAAATATTCCTAGAACTCATTTTTGATCGCTCTCATGTCTGTTTTTTCTGCATCTATGCGCAGAAATGTGCCGTAAATTTAGGCAGCTTCGGAACCGATAATAGCCATAAATGTTGCTAGGTACCAACTTGTTTTCTGGCTGTTTTCCTCCCGAGGTTTGTTGCTTCCACGTACCTACCATTCGAACTTTCGTTTCCATTGTTTTCACGCTTCTGCTATGCTCCCTTGTTGTTGTTGTGCGATAGATGACGCTGTTTTAGGGCGCGAGTTCTCACCGGAATCGTCGTTAGACATGTCAAAAATAGATTAGAGCACACGCGAAAATCACAAAACAACGAATTTCGGCACCATGTAATGTTTAATTTTCTTAAATAATATAATTTGAGGGACTTAGTGGAAAGCAAACTCTCGTGATGACAATATAAAAACTATACTTCATTATAAAGGGATAGGTTATGATAGGTACAAATAACTTATTCTTCTTCACTTGATCGTTCAATACCCTGGACAGTTGCGTCTTGCAAAACTCGGTTCTCCGTGAAATCGACTTTCCCATCCACTTCACGAGCTGGCTATTCATCACGTGCCTGTTCCCTCGGCAGCCCGAAGAATCTCATTTCAATTATTTGCCCTCTGTCGACCCGCCCGATCTTGTCCGTTATTGCCAGAGGCCAGGTTTTGGGACTGAGGCGGCTAAAATTGTGCCACTCATACGATTATTAGTATTTATAATTAGGTAATCTACGTTATCGTGGCGTAAATGTATTCTTCCGCCAAGTTGGGTGGGCGATATGGCTTCCTAACATGTTGTAACATGGACGTAAAGACTTAGTTGAAGAACAAAGTAGGTATGAGTCAAAATGGTTGATGAGTCGACGTTATAAGAAATAACGTTTGCGCATGCGCAAATACTCTTAAATTACTCCAACGGTAATTAAATTTATAGGGGAACGTCCAGGGGCTAAACCGCACAATCCTTGAAAATTTCATTAAAATCGATCCATTGGTCTCGGAGTTTCGTCTGTATCGATCAATTTTAGTTTTTCGCATGCGCTATAGTTATTAATCCACCAATCGCGATATAATTCATAGGGAATTTTCCTGGAACATGTAGATACACATCTACTCCCCGAGTTTGAATGAAATCCAACCAATATATGATAAGAAATGGACGTTTTGATAAATTAATGTTTGCGCATGCGCACAGACTAATATTTATGTGACGGCAATGAAAGTTATAGGGGAGCGTCTAGAAGCTATTTCGCACAACCCCTGAAAATGTCATCAAAATCGTTCCATTAGACTCGGAGTTTTGCCTGTGTCAATCGATATTAGTTTTGCGCATGCACAATGGTTATTAGGTACTCGACCAATAATTTATAGGGCATTTCTCTAGAACATATACCCAATTACTTACCGGTTTGAACGAAATCGGATCAACATATGATGAGAAACCGAAGTTATGAGAAATTCACGTTTGCGCATGCACACATACTCCCATTGAAATGTATAGAGACCGTCTAGGAACTAACACGCACTATCCCTGAAAATGTCATCGGAATCGGGTTGAAACTTGGTATAGTTTAGGGCGTGACAAGAATTTATCACAGACAGACTGTCTGTTTGTCAATGGAGCTATGGAATGGAACAATGGAACCAAAACTGATCAACAAGCTCTGAAACGCAAAGAACAAGTAAAAAGTTTTATTTTGGAGGACAAAATTTTTTTCAACTCCTATCATTTTACATGTTCATTTGGATAATGAGTAGGGGCATACATTCTGAAGAAGGTTTTGCAATATTTCAAATTACACCATAACAATAATAATCCAGTCACTTTAAGGACTATGCTGCTGAGCCTATCCAGAAGCATTAGAACGCGGGTCCGAGATCCGCGGGAGAAGGCAGTGCTGGAGCCGGTTGCCTACCCAAAAAATAGCTCAGCTCATCTACTCCTTCATCATGTGGGATGCTAGTAAATTGAGACACATCATTCACCGCCATCAATATTGGAGTCTGACCCTCAGAAGGAAGCGGTATTTCAGCCAACATCCCAATGAATGAATGAATATATATATATATATATATATATATATATATATATATATATATATATATATATATATGAAAAAGTACAAACTTTAGGAATCGTTTCAGAATGCCTCAAACAGATTTCGGACCTCTTCTTCCAATTGCCAGTACCTCCAGCGCAGCCTCCAGGTAGTATACAAGGGCCAATGATTGGGGTGCGAAAATGAGTGTAAAGCATGAATGTAACCAGCTCAGTGTATAACAACTTCAAAACCAAACCCAAATCGAGGAACAATAGCTAAAATCAAAAACAGGTACCATTGAATCAAAATGAAATACCTATTAAAAATAAACTAAAACTCACCAGGTGGCCAAAACGCAACTTTGTCTTGCATTATTTTGTCGAATTGATATCATAAGGAGAGCGCCTCCATTTGTTTTAACAATAGCTATCATAAGGAGCAACGAAATTCATTTTAAATAGAAGGCAGAGCCCACGCACTGGTGAAAACGACCGAGGAGTGACTCAAGGCTAAAAAGGCTAATGTTTTCCAGTTGCACTGGTTATAGTTCAAACAAATTCAGATTCAGTTTTCCAATTTAATTGCTATAGTTCAAAAAACGCTGCAAATTATTTCACACAGGTTTATTATTGTGACATGGATATGTCTTTGCTCTGGGGGGTCAACCAAAACTTTTCGTGACGCAAAAAATAGGTCACAATTTCTAATGATGTTCACGTACAACCAATCCGTTGCTAGGAGAATGAAACTTCCGTAGTTTTCATCGCACAGAAATCGTTCGCCACTCGTTGGAAAGCGCTTGATTTATGTGATGAAAGTTCACATCTCAAGCTACCAATTTCCCCCTCCTTACGTACCTGGCTACATTCCTAAACTAATTTGATTGGACTATAAACAATTTTAATAAGCCGGTTACAATATTCTTAACGTAAAGCAATAGCATCATTTACTCCACTCCATAGCGAACATTATCATCCTCTTGACAACAGTTGACTGTAAAAAACAACTCATTGTAATGGCTTCTCTCCACAGTTATTTTCAACATTTCTATGAGTAAACCGTTGTTTTGTTGGAATTAGTTGGGATGCCGCCCAGGGAAAATAAATGAAATTATTTCATTTATTGTTTCATTTGATAACGTTTCGTCCTCTTACTGAGGGCATCTTCAGATCTTGGTGTGTCCAGGAAAAAATGTATAAACATCCAAATATAACGGATTTGTCAAGTAAAACAGTGGCTAACCAAGTCAACTCAATGTCAAGAAAGCAGGATCTGAAGATGTCCTCAGTAAGAGAACGAGGCGTTATCGAATGAAACAACAAATGATATAATTGCATTTATTAATGAAAAATCAGGCTATCATGAACATAAAAATGATAGCGCCTGTACTGGAGAAATAACTTTAATAGTAGGTATGTATAGTATGCTTATTGTGTCTCCAAGAATAATAGAATAAATTCTTTATCCTACATTTCGTCGCCTACATCCCAAAGTTAAAGGATTTTTTTACAACTCTCGAGGACAACCGTTATGAAATACCCAATCAAAGACATATCCATGTAACATGGTATCTGCTTGTAAAGCAGATAGTGGAACTCGTTTACGAGTTTATAAGTAGGTATGCAGTTCTTTTGGGAATGGGAAACTGACAGTGAAATTTAATTTTCAGTTAAGTTTGATCGTAGTTTTAGTTGGCTTGCGTACGTCATAAGGCCCGTCCAGACTCCTCGGCGTGTCCTATTTTGAGTTGCCACAACCTATACTTCTATAATTATATACGCATGTTTATATTTCTCGATTTGAGCTCCTATCTATTCAAATAGTTATAGCCTTAATATCATTATCTAAGTACGTACGAAAAGTCGAGATGATATGTTATTAAATATGCTTAGGAAAAGCATTGGTATTAACACACAAATATGACCTAGAAAAAAACATATATTCATGCCTCGAAGGCACGCTGTACCCACCTCATGGTGCCGCGGTGTATTATATGGGTATAACACGTAAAAGTAATGACCTCTGAGGAATGACCTCTGCTACGCCCCTGGTCACTCCAGCCACCACAAGGTGCCGCGGCGCCACCTCTCACTCCACCCCCCGCTCACCCACCTCACCACCCACCGTGACCCCCTGCCAAGCGTGCCAGGCGTGCGTCTAACACGTCTAACACTCAAACCTCGAAAAAGACACTTTTTCGCCCGTTTTTGGCCCATAGCATCTATGCGAGTAAAGCGATCGGGATGGTTAAACGTTAGGACCAACTAGACCCCAAATGGAGTCTATGTGCGAAAGAACGGGTTTTTTAAGTAAATTTTTAAGCCTTTTATGGCCCGGACGGCGGACGGCGAACGGCGGACGGACATTTCAAATTTGGATTCTACGCACCTTGAAACGTAAAGTGACAAAGTTTGAGGGGGGGTTATAAATTTTTTTTGCTACACGATCACATAGGATTATTATTGGAAATAATAAACCAAAATAACCAGACAGCAAAGATATCGATGCTTTAGGTTACGTTGGCGGTCGTATTCCATGCTGGAGGTGCTGGCGGTCGGTTAACAGAAAAAGTCCCGGATTAAAACAAAAAATTTTTCGAAACTTTTGATTTAAAAATTTTCTGAGCCATTGCAATTACTTCATTTTCTACGAAAATTCGCCAAAAAAATGAAAATTCTAAATCTTTTTTTGAATAGCACTAGTACTTTGAATACGTTTTTTTTTTTTTTGCCTATTCAATTGATAGTTACCAAGCAAGTTAATTGTCCTCAAAGTTTCAAAACAATTCAACATAAATAGGTAAAAAACGATAACTTACAAAAATTTGCCTATATGACCACTCTGCGTGACTGGTTTGTTTTGATTCTATGTGGAATTATATTTTTACGGTAACGATATTAATCCGGTAGAAACTGTTTCCAAATAGGTAGCTTATAGAACGTGCAGTGCACACAAGGCGAAAAGGAGAGGAACACATAATTTGCTTGTCCATTCTTCCAATGTGTTCTCGTCAATCCGAGATCCCCACAGTTTTCAGTACCCACATTTTTTTAAAACATGTGATCATCAATACCTATCTACATGGACGACTTATTGTGTCGTAATGAAGCGAAAAATCATCCAAGAATACCTTTCATTTCGACCACAATCCCTTTAGAAATGTCGACGCTCCGGATGTTTACCCAACACATAGCAAAATCATTCCCATTTTCCTCAAAGCGCAAAATCTGAAAAGCGCTAGGCGGTTTCTAAAAGGAAGCCGAACAAATATAGAAGAGAAGAGAGAAACCTCGAGCGCTTTTCCGTCCCTCGCCATTCTCACCGTGCCGTAGGGGGAGTGGCGGGATGGTGATAGGGGGTGCCTACTCTCTTCCATGTGGTGAGGCCGATTTGTTAACAAAAGGGGGAAACAAAAGGGAGCAACTCCAAGCTCTCGAGATACGGAGCACTCTGTGGGAGCGAGACAAGAAGTTTACCCAGAGGTTGGAGAAGGCGTAAGACGTTGAAGGGGATGAGGGATGGCATCAGTATTTCTCGGAAAATACATAAAGCCACGCCCACAGCTAAAGGCTACATACGATATTTTTGTTGATCATACGATGTTTTGTTGATTTTTGTTGACATTTGAGTTGGGTGGACGGTATAGCATAGACATATAGAATTAGTTGAAGAAAAAGTCCGAGTCGAAATGATTGAATGCAAAATATAACAGTATGGAATTCGTGTGTATACCTATTCGTGTGTATAGCTATAATTTATGTTAGCATGGGCCGAAATTACCTAAAGGTTAACCTACACAATAATTTAAAATTTCATCAAAATCGATTCATTATTCTCGGAGTGTCTTCCAATATTGGTTAGTAGCAATGGTTTGATGTCCTTTCTATTTTATCGCGTTCGCTTGAATGATAGGTAACTATTGCGCATTGCGCGCATACCACTATTCTTGCGACGGCAATGGAATTTATAGGGAACCGTCTAGAAGCTAATTCGCATAATCCCTGAAAATGTCATCCAAACCAATCCAATAGACATGGAAAAGTTCTTTAAGATGGTTCAATTGGTGAAAAATTAATCTGAAAAGTGAATTTTGTCAAATCTTCAGAATGACCACTTTTTTCATACTCTATAGGACCAATCAAATTCTGGAAGTTAAATTTAGCCTTTAGTTCTAAAATTTGTGCCAGAATTTCAGCTTTCCAACGGTGTAGTCAATTTTACATTTACTTTGCTAATTAGGGGAGAAAACTATACGTTAATGTTTAAAAACATCGTTTTTTCAACAAAACCAAGTTTTATTTATTTATTTTTTTATTTTGAAAAATGACCTCCTGTGAAAAAATACGAGTTTGGGGTCGGTTTCTACAGAATTTTACACTTTGATTTACTAGTTTTACCCCTAAAATGACATAAAATTTGTCATAATAAAAACACCAATTTTTGGGTTAAAGTGTAAAATTAGGTTATCACGGAGTTAAGGAGATATGCTAGAGTTACCATTTGATTCAGCATGTAAAAATACGTAGAAACCGACTATGCTGGGAAATTGAAAACTCTTTCCACCGGTATAATCAAATTTGAATTTTCTCAGGTGATTGTGGGAGTTATGGCCATTTTACTCAGTTAAGGTCAAAATCCGTGATATGAATGTATAAATTATTGAAAAGGTCTTGGAAAATTCCATTGCGGAAAAGAGGAAATGAAGATGTCAAGTGACAAGTCTTAATTGGTCAATATTAAGAAAAGAAAAATGTATACGCGATGTAATTTATGATTGCGCATGCGATAAATGCAGTGGTTATTTGAGAACAATGAAATTGGTACAGGACCATCTACAGCCTATCCTGCACATTCCCTAACGATTTCATTAAAACCGGATGAAAACTTTGGAAATTAAGGTTGTTAGGTACGAGGAATTGACATTGGCGCATGCGCAGTAGCTATTAATGATACAATTGCATTAAAATTGATATGGTATGAACCAATCGTCTACTCCCAACTATCATCCAAGTTTGAGAGAGATAAAAAAGTAGGGTGTAGAAAAATGGTGCATAACGTTTGAGCATGCGCAGAGTGAAGTATTGATTTGGCAGCAATGACAGTAATAAGGGACAATGAACTTCTCACAGGAGCATGCATTTCAAAAAATTGCTGTTTCCAGCTAATTTCTAAAAATACGGAAAGGTGTTGTTCAAATCGCTAGCTCTCCGCCTCGTGGACATTCCAGGTTGGAACCCTTTTTTAGCCTCCAAATTTCATTACTTAAATATGTTGAAGAACAAGGATGTGGTCGGTACTCTATTTAAAGCATTCGGATTCATGTCAGGTGGTGATGGGAATCGGAGGTATGGGTACGTAACCATATTCGACACCCCGTGGCAAGGGTCTCTTTTTGAGTTGCTGGCCGAGGGCCCCAGGAAGAACCAGACCGGCCCTGGCTACTTGGGAACAAAACTGAACTGTAGGCTATTCCATGTAAGTAATTTATTTAATATTTCTAAGAACCATATCCATTCACACCATAATGTAGGAAACCATAGACGAAATCCTGATCTTGTTCTTGATATACATTTTCCCTAGGCCTTTGGAATGGTTATAAACTTTTTCGAAAACTTGCAAAACCAAATCTTATGACTGAACCTTAAGAAAACAACCTCTATCATATAAATATATACCAGTCAGAAACTTAGCAACTTCATATATATATATATATATATAATTCAATTCAATGAAGTGGCTCTACAAAAGCATGTATAATTAACACAAATTTTAGAAAAAACAAAAAGTTACACCACAAACTATTTTTTATATTTCGGCTTAATTAGCCTTTTTCAAAAAATGAAGAACTACAATAATTTTGTGTGGGAATTTCGACGTTGATGTAATGCAAAGAGACTTTTGCCATGGAGAAGATGGTTGCCCGGTTAACGTCTGATATTTAACCCTGGAGGATCGTACGCGCCCAAAACATTCGAATGTGCCTTTTCCGATTGATGAAGCATTCTTTTATTTTCTCCTGGCCTCATCTTTTTTTAACACTTTTATGCCAAAACAATCATTGAAAGTTGCATCATGCGTGGCAGCATGGCAGCTCACAGGCAG